>ML310172.1:0-32472 GCA_005239505.1 Nicotiana paniculata
AAGATACAATATTAAAAACTCCTACTACAATCAACTAGACTCAATAATCAATCTGATGGAACTAGTTCTTCTAGTTGAACTATAGCCTTTCCATCGCACAATGATTCTGCTAGCAAAAATAACTTTGGGAATTTTGCTTTCAGACTTTGATTCACTTCAGCTTTGTGCGTGTTGAATTCCAGCAGAAATACATCAAGTATTTATAGAGTCAGTCGTTGAGCTTGTCTTCCAATTCTAGTTCAACTCTACCTGGGTGAACCAATTCGAACCAAACTCAACTTCCTTTCTTTTGTTACTTTCCTTGCTGAATTCGACTTCAATTAATCAGATTAGTTGGCAACCTTTTCGCATTAGGAGACGATCTCTTGGTTCATTGATATTTCATATTCAACACATCTCCTTAGAAAATACGGTTCATGTGCCAACTAGTTAGTTCAAGCTGTGTGCTCTGATGAACCTGGTTCAACTGGTCAGCCTTTTGTCAATCTTCAAAACTATGCAGTGACATGGGTCAACAGAAATTACCACATTTAACCTTTATACACACTCGTCACCTTGCGTACACGGCTTTCACATATCACAATTAACACAAACCAACACAAATCCTAAGGGGTGATTCTCCCACACAAAGTTAGGCAAGACACTTACCTCAAAACGTGCTAACTCAATCCACTAGTGAGCCCTTCCCTCGATTATCCAACTCCGAACGGCTCGAATCTTGCCAAAACAACTTCATACCATAAATATAAATTATATGAAACTATTTCGAACAATAAAGTTACGATCTTTACAAAGAAACAAAAGTCAACTCAAAAAGTCAACCCGAGCTCGCCTCTCGGAACCCGACGAATATTACAAAATCCGGACATCCATTCGATAACGAGTCCAACCGTACGAATTACTCAAATCAGACCTCAAATAGCCTTTCAAATCCCCAAAATTTAGCCTAAGAAGTTTTCACAACTTTTTCCCGAATTTTCAACTCAAATAACTAATTAAATAATGAAAATAACAATGGATTCGTGTAATATAACCAAAACTGAGTTAGGATCTCTTACTCTGATAAATTTATTGAAAATATCTCGAAACATCGCCACAAAAATAGCTCTCTATGTCCAAAAATGGAAAATAAAATCAAACCCTCGAACTTAGGCCTTTTCTGCCCAGTGATTCTGCATCTGCGGTCACACAGTCGCATCTGCGATGCCGCACCTGCAGAAAAATCATCGCAGGTGCGGTTCCAACTAATGTACTGAAGGCTCGCACCTGTGGACCCATAAGCGCTTCTGCGCAAGCGCATCTGCTGAGAAAATGACCACACCTGCGGTCCAGTCCAAGGCCCTTCCCCAATTTCTGCTTCTGTGAAGGCAAGGTCCGCTCCTGCAGAGGCGCAAATGCGCCTAGGTGTTCGCACTTGCGAGCCCAGACCTGGGCTGCCCTCTCCGCTTCACCACTCGCACCAACGAGTCTGCACTGACGGCCAGTCCCTCCGCAGGTGCGATGACACCAGAAGGCTGGAACTTCAGCAAAGAGACTAAGTCCAAATTTGTTCCTGATTCGATCCGAATCACACCCGGGGCCCCCGTGACCCCGTTCGAATATACCAACAAGTTCCAAAATACATAATGGACCTACTCGAGGCCAAAAATCACATCAAACAACATCGATTCTATGAATCACAATCCAATTCAAGCCTATTGAAACTATGAACTTCCGAATTTTAAAACTAATGCCGATTAATACCAAAACAACTCCGATTGACTTCAAATTTTGCACACAAGTCATAAATGACATGACAGACCTATTCCAACTTCCGGAATCAGAATTTGACCCCGATATCAATAAAGTAAACTCCCAGTCAAACTTTTCAACCTTCAAAACCTTCAACTTTCTAACTTTTGCCAATTCAAGCCGTAACAACCTACGGACCTCCAAATCAATATCCGGACACGCTCTTAAGTCCAAAATCACCATACAGATCTACTGGAACCGTCAAAACTCCATTTCGGAGTCCTCTACACAAAATTCAAATTACGATCAACTCTTTCAACTTAAGCCTCCAACTTAGGGACTAAATGTCCCATTTCACTCTGAAACTCACCCGAAACCAAAACCAAATACCCCGACAAGTTACATAACCACAATATAACATAGAGGTGGAAATAAATAGGGGATCGGAGCTAAAATACTCAAAATAATAGGTCGGGTCGTTAGATCCTCCCCCTCTTGAAACAAACGTTCGTCCTCGAACGAGTATAGAGACATAACTGAAGTGGTGAAAAGATGAGGATAATGGACACGCATATTATGCTCAGTCTCCCAAGTCGCCTCATCGACTGGTTGACCCCTTCACTGAACTTTCATTGAAGCAATGTTCTTCGACCTCAACTTTTGGACATGCCTATCCAAAATGGCCACTGGCTCCTCTACATAAGACAAATCCTTGTCCAACTGGGATGAGCTGAAATCCAACACATGAGACGGATCACTGTGGTACTTCCGGAGCATAAAAACATGGAATACTAGATGAGCTGCAGCTAGACTAGGTGGTAGTGCAAGATTATAGGCCACCGCTCCAATCTTGTTAAGAATCTCAAAAGGTACGATATACCTAGGGCTCAACTTGCCCTTCTTCCCAAATCTCATAATGCCCTTCATCGGCGAAACCCCGGGCAACACCTGCTCCCCAACTATGAATACAACATCGAGAAACTTCTGATCCGCAAAACTCTTCATCTGGTTGGGCTGTACGAAGTCGATTTTGAATCAATTTAACCAATTCCAAAGCTTCCTGAACCAAGTCAGTACCCAATAGCCTAGCCTCACCCAGCTCAAACCAACCCATCGGAGAGCAGCACCATCTCCCATATGAGGCCTCATACGAAGCCATCTAAATGTTCGACTAATAGGTGTTGTTGTAGGAAAACTCCAAAAGCAGCAAGAAATGATCCTTATAACACCCAAGCTCCATAACACATGTACAAAGCATATCCTCCAATATTTGAATAATGCGCTAGGACTGTCTGTCCGTCTGAGGGTAGAATGATGTACTCAACTCATCCTGTGTGCCCAACTCACGCTGTACGGTCCTCCAAAATCGTAATGTAAACTGCGTACCCCGGTTAGAGATAATTGATACCGTCACTCGATGAAGTCGGACAATCGCGCGAATATAAACCTGAGCCAGCTCTGAAGAATAAGTAGTCACCACTGGAATGAAATGAGCTGGCTTGGTCAACCTATCCACAATTACCCATACTGCATCAAACTTCTTCTGAGTCCGTGGGATTCCAACAACAAAATCCACTATAACTCGCTCCCCTTTCCACTCGGAAATCTCCAGCCTATGAAGTAATCCACCTGGCCGCTGATGCTCATACTTCACCTGCTGAAAATTTAGGCACCGAGAAATCTACTCCACTATGTCTTTCATCATTCTCCTCCACTAATAGTGTTGCCTAAAGTCCTGATACACCTTGGCGGCACCCGGATGGATGGAATACCGCAAACTGTGGGCCTCCTAAAGAATCAACTCGCGCAAACCATCTACATTGGGTACACATAGCCGGACCTGCATCCGTTACACACTGTCATCCCCAATAGTGACCTCCTTGGCATTGTCGTGCTGAACGGTGTCCTTGAGGACAAGCAAATGGGGGTCGTCATACTGACAGTGCAATCTAAAAAAATGGTTAGCCAACTCCTGAACATCCAATGCTAATGTCCTATACGCTTGTGCTAAACTGCCTAAGCTCTCCGTCTTATGACTTAAGGCATTGACCACTACATTGGCCTTCGCGGGATGATATAGAATGGTGATAGAATAGTCCTTAAGAAACTCTAACCATCTCCAATGCCTCAATTTAAGATCATGCTATTTGAACAAATGTTTGTAGACTCCTCTGGTCGGTATAGACCTCACAAGGGGTACCGCACAAATAGTGCCGCCAAATCTTCAAGGCATGAACAATAGCTGCTAACTCAAGGTCGTGGACAGTATAATTCTTCTAATATACCTTCAACTGTCTAGACGCGTAGGCAATCACCCTACCGTCTTGCATCAACATCGTGCTGAGACCAATACACAACATATAATAGTATACAGTGTAAGACCATGAACCCATAGGCAATACCAACACTAGGGCTGTAGTCAAAGTAGTCTTGAGCTTTTGAAAGCTCTCCTTACACTTCCTGGTCCACCTGAATAGAGCACCCTTCTGGGTCAATCTGGTCATAGGTGTAGCAGTAGATGAGAAACCCTCTACGAACCGATGATAATACCCTAGCAAACCAAGAAAACTCCGGATCTCAGTAGTTGAAAATGGCATGGGCCAACTATGCATTGCTTCAATCTTCTTCGGATCTACCTTAATCCATTCACTCGACACTACATTACCCAAAAAACCACTGAATCAAGCCAGAATTCACACTTTTAAAAATTTTGCATACAACTTCTTTTCTCTCAAGGTCTGAAGCACGGTCCTCAAGTGCTGCTCATGATCCTCCCATCTCCGGGAGTACACCAAGATGTCCTCAATAGACACAATGACAAATGAACCAAGATAGGGCTGGAATATACTGTTCATCAAGTGCATGATTGTTGCTGGGGCGGTTGTCAGTCAAAATGACATCACAAGGAACTTGTACTGAACATGCCGAGTCTTGAAGGTTGTCTTCGAGATATCTGGCTCCCGAATCTTCAACTGATGATAGCCTGAGCGCAAGTAAATAACCTTGTTCAACTGGCGATAATTAATACACTTGCGCATAGAACCATCCTTCTTCTTTACAAACAAGATCGGAGCACCCCAAGGTGATGCACTGGGCCGGATGAAACACTTATCAAGCAATTCCTGCAATTGTTCCTTTAACTCCTTCAACTCTGCTGGGGCCATACGATATGGTGGAATAAAAATGGGTTGAGTTCCCGATAACAAATCAATACCAAAATCGATATCCCTGTTGGGGCGTCATGCCCGGAAAATCTGACAAAAATACATCTGGATAATCCCTCACTACAGGAGCTGACTCAAGGGTAGGAGTATTAACACTAACATCCCTCACATATGCTAGATACACATCACATCCCTTTCCAACCATCTGTTGTGCCTTAAGGAAAGACACCGCCCTGCTAGGAACATAATCCAAAGTACCCCTCCACTCTAACTGCAGTAAACCTAGCATAACCAACGTCATCGTCTTGGCATAACAATCAAGGATATCATGATAGGGCGACAACCAGTCCATGCCCAAAATAACATCAAAATCTACCATAATGAGCAACAATAGATCGGCTCTTGTCTCAAAACCACCAAGAACAACTGAACACGACCAATACACACGGTCAACAACAATGGAATCTCCCACATGCGTGGACACATAGACAGGAAAACTCAAAGAATCACGAGATATACCCAAATACGGAGCAAAGTAAGATGATACCTAGGAATAAGTGGAGCCTGGATCAAATAAGACTAATGCATCTCTATGACAAACCGAAACAATACCTATGATAACTGAGTCGGATTCCATCGCCTCCATCCTAGCAGGAAGAGAATAACATCTAGCCTGGCCTCCCCCTCTAGGGAGACCTCTACCTGCCAGACCTTCATCTCTAGATGGCTTTGTAGGTAGAATGACAAATGGTGCGGTAACCACGACCCGAGAAGTTTTAGGAACCTGTGGAATACGCGGAGCCTTAGTAGTCTCTGGAGGTGCACCCCTCCTGAGTCTAGGGCAATCCCTTACCATATGACGAGTGTCACCACACTCAAAACAAGCTCTCGGAGGATGTGGTTACTGGGATTGGCACGGGCCTGGTCGACTGGACTGACCGGTGAAAGCACCCCATGCAGGAGGTGCACTAGACAGTGGCGGTGCATAATGGGAAATCTGGGGCTTGGGAGTGGCCGGAATACCACTGGAAGCTGGAAGTGTTGAATGAACACGGGTTGCTACCATGATGGGCTGCTACTGGGGCACGTGCACTACTATATGTGCCAGAATCTCGAGGCCTATTGGCCTCCGTCTCCTCTCTCTCCCGGGCCCACATACCCTCCAATATCCTAGCGATCTCCACTACCTGATAGTATGGGATGTCCATCTCCAACTCTCGAGCCATGCTGAATCAGATACCAGGGTGATCCCCTCGATAAATCGACAAACTCGCTCTCTGACAGTAGTAACCAAGGTTGGTGCCTGCCTGGACAAATCACTGAATCGGACTGCATACTCCGATATGGTCATAGAACTCTGGCACAACTACTCAAACTTTGCGCGCCATGCATCCCTAAGATTCTGGGGAACAAACTCCCTCATAAACATCTCTGAGAATTGATCCCGGGTGAGTGAAGCTACCCCAGCCGAGCTACCCAACTCATACGCCCGCCACTACTGATAAGCTGCTCCCTTAAGCTGAACGTAGTGAAAGTGACCCCACTCGAATCCACAATACCCATAGTACGGAGGATACTGTGGCACTCCTCATGAAAATCCTGGGCATCTCTCTGAAGCCATACCGCTGAAGGTAGGAGGGTGGTACTTCTTGTACCTCTTGAGCCTGAGCTGCTTCCCTTCAGAAGCTACTGCCCTAATCTTGGGCTGAACTGGGACAATCAACTTTACTGGTATGACCACTGGGACCTGGTCAACCTGGAATCGCCGCTCTGGGGTACGAGTTGCAGGATTCGGTACTCCTACCCCGACCTGAGATGTGGCAGGAGCAAGTGGAATCAACCCCGCTTGAGCCAAAGTGTCGAACATGCTATAAATAGGGTGAGAGTTTACTAAAGTGCACGGGGTATTAACAAGCGTCTCAGGTGCCGGATCTCCAACTAGAGCTACTAGTAGCTCCTCTGTAGCAGCTTGGGTCGGTGCTCTGGCTGCACCATGTTCCCGTCCTCGGCCTCTTCCTCGGCCATGCCCTCTCGCGACTCTAGCAGGGGGTGCGGGTGTCTGATCATCATATCCAGTTGTGTGTGTCCTTAGCATCTGTGAGTGAATAGAAATACAGCTATTTAGAATTCTGAAATCAACAAATTCGCATGATAAGGAATCAAAGAAGTGACACTTTTTCTAATAGTTCCATAGCCTCCCGAAGATAAGTACAGACGTCTCCGTACTGATCTGCAAGACTCTACTAAACTTGTTTGTGACTCATAACACCTATGAACCTAGAGCTCTGATACAAACTTGTCATGACTCCAATTTTCCTCCATAGGATGTCATGACGGCACCTACTCTCTAAGACTAGTTAAGCCTAACAAACATGCGGAAATAATCGAAACAATAATTTAAAGATCTCAAAACCCAACAACTAATATAAGTAAAAGTCTCCACAACTCTGTGTACATATATAATAGCCCAAAATCCGGCGTAATACGAGTCACAAGATTTATGACAATATCAAAGTCAATCCCATACAACTGTATCTAGTAAAGAAGGAAAAATAATAGAAGGTGACTCCGAGGCCTGCAGACGCATCAGTTGTACCTTGAAGTCTCCAAATGCGAACTCATCTTATTGGTGGAGGGAATGATAGGAGGTACCTTGATCTGCACAAAAAGATGTGCAAAAGCATAGCATGAGTACACCACAATGGTACCCAGTAGGTGCCAATCCTAACCTCGGTAGAGTAGTGATGAGGTCAGGTCAAGGCCCTACTAGAAATAATAAGAAACAGGACGAAAGATTTATCAATATAATAATAACAAAGGAAATGAAACAAAAAAGGAGTATACTAGAATTTCACTACACAGAATCAAGACAAATAATACATCACGGAAGGAAACAAGGACTTGACACGTTAAGGAAACAAAACAACCAAAGACAAGAACAACAAATAGAGAAAGATCAACAAGGGTCACTGTCGAGGTATCACCTCATAGTCCCAAATCACAAGAACAACTCACAATATTTCCTTATATCATCAAGGGAGACTTTACATTTAGTTTTGAAAATCATTTTCCCGAAATAACATCCTGCATTTTAGCCCACCTTATCACACCACATGACTTCTAGTAGTTCCCATATTAGCCACGCGTATCAAACCCACATTATCTTACCGCATGCATTTCAACCCCAAAGCCTTAAACCACCCCATGCGTATCAATATCACAATGTATCACAATTTGTACCTCAAGTGACAATATCACAACTTGCCAGAGAAACCAAACAATAACATTATTTTCACAGTAAAGAACACATGGCTTAACAACAAAGTACATAAGAGTCTCAACAATAACAACCGGAATGAATAACTCAACAGAATGGTATTTCACAACTTAACACTTTGCCTCAATGTGAATCACGACCTTTATATCTCAATACCAAGTTCAACAACACGATATTGCACGATTTAACAACTTCAAGTAAAGAGTTCAACGATTAAATAATGAATATGAAATAAAGGAAAAAAGAACTTCAAATTAGACATGTATGGCAATTAGCATGTAAGAGAATAAGACAAGTAAACATGTGAGAATAGACTAGAAATGATGACTATAACACGTTAAGGTAAATCAATTACGGCATGAAAGTAATCTACATAACTAATACCGATAATTTTCATATTTAGCTCGTTTATACACTCGACACTTTGCGTACACGCTTTCACATATCACAATTATCACAGCAATGGCAAATCCTAAAGGGTAATTCCCCACACAGGGTTAGGCAAGTCACTTACCTTAAATCACGCTAAATCAATCTACTTACCTTAAATCACGCTAAATCAATCTACTAGTAAGCCTTTCCCCTGATTATCCAACTTCGAACGGCTCGGATCTAGTCAAAACAACTTCATACCATAAATATAAACTATATGAAACTAATTTAAACAATAAATTACGATCTTTGTAAAGAAATAAAAAGTCAACTCAAAAAGTCAAATTGGACCCGCGTCTCGAAAACCAACCAAAATTACAAAATCAGAATACTCATTCAATAACGAGTCCAACCATACAAGAATTACTCAAATCCGACCTCAAATCGCCTTTCAAATCCCCAAATTTTAGCCTAAGGAGTTTCACAAATTGTTTCCCAAATTTCCAACTCAAATTCCTAATTAGATGATAAAAACAACAATAGATTCGTGTAATTTAACCAAAACCGAGTTAGGAATTATTACCCCACTGATCTATCTGAAAATCTCTCGAAAATTCGCCTCACACCGAGCTCTCTAAGTCAAAATTATGAAATATGATATAGAACCCCCGTTTTGAAATTTAAGTCTGTTGCCCAGTGATTTCTTCTTCGCGAACACAAAAAATGCCTCGCGTTAGCGAAGAACAAATATGTTGCTGCCCAAATTAACACTCCGTGATTGCAGAAGACCACACGCAAACGTGAAACACTGCCTCATCAAGCTATGCGATCTCGGAACCACACGTCCGCGATGAACAAAATGCATGGACCTGTAGCCCCTTAATACTTTTACGCGAACACGACCTCCTTCATGCGCTCGTGATTCACTGAGAAACAACCTTCCGCGACCGCAGAACCCTTCTTGCGATCGCATAGAGAAAATTTCTTCCAGTGCCAAACTACTCTTCATGATCGCATTAATCCACTCGCGATCGCGTATAAGGAAACCAGTAGCAGCAGATTCAACAATCTTCAATGTTTCAAAATGCACCGAACATGATCCGAATTACACCCGAGGCCTCAACCAAATGTACCAACAAGTCCTAAAACATTATACGAACACACTCGAAGCATCAAATCACATCAAACAACAGTAGAATCGCGCACCAATCCAAGCTTAAGAAACTTATGAACTTTCGAATTCCAAAACTAATGCTGATTCATACCAAAACAACTCCGATTGACTTCAAATATTGCACACAAGTCAACTCCCAATCAAAGTTGCCAACCCTCCAAACCTTCAACTTTTCAACTTTCGCCAATTCACGCCGAAATGACTTACAGACCTCCAAATCAACATCCGGACACGATCCTAAGTCTAAAATAACCATATGGAGTTATTGGAACCGCCAAAACCTCATTCTGGAATCATCTACACAAAAGTCAAACTACGGTCAACTCTTTCAACTTAAAGCTCCAACTTAGGGCCTATGTGTATCGTTTTATTTCGAAACTCACCCGAAACCAAAACCAAACACCCTGAAAAGTTACACAATCACAATATCGCAGGGAGGAGTCAATAAATAAGGGATTGAGGCTAAAACACTCCAAACGACTGACCCCATCATTAAACTATGTGAGTAAAAGAGGACAAGATGGAACATTAGTTTGCTGCATGCTTCAGAACTGCTTATGCAATTAATGCCATTGAGTCAGTCGACTTGATTGTAGTGGCATTTTCTTACTTTTTCTTAGTACTTTGTTAAATGACACGAATTTAGTATGGTGTAGTTCCATAGTTTGGCATAACGTTTCTTAGGAGTTCACCCAAGCAGCTGTCTACTTTGCTAGGAGGTATCATAGCATATTGTGCTTCTTGATTCTCCCATGTACTGTTGTATCAAAATTAGTTCTTTAATAATTTATATTTTACAAAGATCTTCTTACTACACTAGCATAGGAATTCAAGAAAATAAAGGAGAAGGCTTGTCGAAACTATAGAGTAGATGTCAATTTTCCTAGGGATAAGCGCTTGTTCTTGTTACATAGGCAACATGACAGAGTGGATGACAGTTTCCCGAGGGATAAGCCCTTGTTTTTGTTTCATAGGCAATATGACAAGGTCATTCGGAAGGACTTCATATAGTTTTGGGGTGTAACGTTATGGTTGTTCTCTTTTCTTTCAATCGAGTGATTTCGTACTTATCCTTGCCGAAGAAAACGAGTTCATTAGTGATATAAGATCATAAAGGAAACTAAGGAAAAAGGTGAAAATCATGACATCCAAAACCAGATTGTCTCAATATGGTGAACAACTATGGACTTTCAATGGCCAACTTTTAAGAAACAAATGCTATTTGTTTGATTGCAATGCTGAGGTGTTTGGTTTGGAAAGCTGCCACTCAAAATACAAGGTAAAAATTATAATTGTGTAATCCAATTACTTTTTATATGCTGCAATTTTTCATGGCTAAATTGCTACCACTAATGTCCCAAGAAATATCTTATCTGTCAAAAAAATCTCAAACGCAACACTTGTAACCCAGGTCACATAATAAGCTCATGTCATTATAGATGAATCCTTATGCCAGAGTTGAAATATGCATCTTCAAATGCATTTATCTAGATACAAGTTCTTTGGTGTTCTAATTGGATAAACTATTCATCACTTTTGCTATTATCTCAACTTCAAGGTATATAGTATTTTATGCATTATCTTTCCTGTTTATTCAAATTTTTCATCTCTATTGGTACATTTAACTTTAATAATGTTTTGGTTAACAAACATTATCCTGAAAGTATTCAATATAGTACTATAGAAGGAAGGTATTTCTTTTTTTTTTTTTTTGGTTTCCCACACGGTGTTCGGTACCCGCATTGAAGTCCGACTATATCCGGATTCGCGCCGCATAGGGTTTCATTCGAGGAGAAACGCTCTCTATCAAGTATTTATCCATACCAAGGGCTCAAACCCGAAACTCTGGTTAAGGAAAGAGCAGTCCCATTAACTGCACCACAACCTATGATGGTAGATATTTTTTTTATTCCTATCACGTACCAGAGATGATGTAAAGCAATTGCTACTTTGCTTGAGGACAAATAATGATGATGTTGTAATTTAAGAATGCAACATTAGGAAATGCTTTGTGATCTCAATGTGAGTGAACTTAATATTTACCAAAATGTAAAATTAGAAATATTTGAAGTATTTTATGTGACTGAGTTAATTAGTAATCCATCTTAAACGTTGGCGGATCCAAGTGGTGGCTAGCGGGTTCAATTGAACCCGTTTCACTAAAAAATAATACTGTGTATATATATAAATTAGGATTAAAACTGTGTAAGTTTTGTATAAATATTTATTTGAACCCACTTGACAACTACTATTTTACGACTAAAGTTATATACTTCTAAGATTGAACCCGCTTGTACAAAATTCTGGGTCCGCCACTAATCTTCAATGTTCATCTAGATGGGTAGATGTCCATGTTTGCACACACTAATTACGTGATCAGTAAAAACTTGATCCTTGATACAAAATTATGAAGTAAAAGGTTGTTCAAACTAGTAGTCTTAGTAACGAAAGAAAAAATTACATCAAGTTCCGTGCATAGCACGCGAACGCCCATTTAGTGTATATATATTAGTATTAGTACTCGCGCGATATGCGGATAATATTATCATCCTTCTAAATTCTATAAAAAAAGAACTTAAATATTAATTCCTATATATAATCGGTGATACAAACAAATAAACATAAATATGATTCAAAAATAAATACTCCTTCCCTTTAAATTTACATAAAATATTTTTCTTATTAATTTGCTCCAAAAGAATGACACATTTTTATATTTGAAAATAATCTAATTTTAAATTTTTTATTTTACCCATTTTACCTATAATAAGAAGTTCTTGCACTCACACAAATATCATGGCCCACAAACATTTTAGGACCATAAGTTTCAAAAGTCTTCTTTTTCATTCTTAAACTCTGTGTCAAGTCAAACTATCTCATATCTATTGAAACTGAGTGAAGTCATACTATATAGAGTAATAACTAATAAATATACATTTAGTAATATCTTAATTTAAATTATAAAAATATATTATATTATTATCTCAACATAATAACTTCTCACATCAACATCAACTTCTACCAACATAAAATTATACAATGACAGATTAATATATACATACATGATAATTTATTAACAACCAATATATTCTAACTTTTGGGAGTTGCCAACTTATAAACAGTTGGATCATAATTTGCTCAATAATTTTAATGTCATCTCAATTTTAACCACGCAATTAAAATCACTTTATTTTTAACAATTTAAGTGATACCTTTGGGATATAGTTAAGATTAATATATTATAATTAAATACATGTTAACCTACTTTAAATATTTTTCTTCTACCATGCACATGTACTAAAATAAAATGAGTTCTTACATTTAATTCATAATTAAATGAATCTTACCTTATGATTTTTGTTATTCACTTTATTTTGTGTAAATAGCAATCCCAAATAGTGAAATTATATTCCTCTATATATTTACGCTATCCAAATCTATTTCATTTTAATTGACACACACACACACACACACACACACACACACACACACACACACACACACACACACACANTCGATATATATATATATATATATATATATATCGATCCCAACGATTGCTCGATCAATTGGCTCATAAAATTTGAGAGAACATAAATATCAACAACGGGCTAAAAAATCATAGTCCATACCTGAGCCATTAGAGAAGAATCTATCCTCCCTTCGTATCTATTTTAGCATAGCAACTGCTGGCTAATAGAAAAATAAAAAGACAAAAAAACGTATGTATGGCTTCCAGACAATTAAGATATAAAATAAATTATAAAATATTAAATAATTAAGTTTACTGTACGGCAACACAATTGACATTTGTTTAGCCGATGTCTCAGTCGATTCATAGTTTAAAATATTATTCCCACAAAAATATATGTCATCGGTTCCTGTATTCTTGTGTAAATTAATGATTGATTAACTCCCTTTTAATATTATTGGAGTTGGTTAAAAATTGATCGAATCGAACTGCATTTATGTGACCATTCTCTTTCCGAGAATCATTTTGAAAATATCGACTCCAAACTACATACATCACACATCTTGATTCTCAAAACTGAAATGCTAATTGAGCAAGAGATATAGATTTATTTTTAAATTAATTAAAAGTATCAATTTACCCACGCTATCTTTATAACCCTCTCTTTCTATATTATTCCCTCTACTATGAAATCTTATATAACTATTTCATTCATATGGAGGTTTGACTTTAAATTTCCATTTGAATGAACAATATAAGAAAATTATATTTAAATTTTTTTAAATTTATTTCTCGGAATTATGTCAATTGTTTATTTATTTTAGTTTTATCTATTATAACAGTTTTAAATACGTGTATTTTATTTATATAGTATGATTTAGCTCATTATTATTTTAAAATTTTTCTCGTCTCAAAGATCAAATAAATCTTATCATTATGTATACATCTACTACTGAAATTATTTAATTACATATTTATTGCATTATCCATAGCTTAGAGTTGTTCATATTATTGTCCACAACTCCCATTAATAGATGAATTTAGTTTTTTTTTCTTATAATAAAATTATATTAACTATTTTTTTATTCTACTACTCAAATTAATATTTAAATTTATTAATAATATTTTTGTGTTTCATTTATTTATTATCTTTATTTTTATATTTTAGGAGTAGTGATACTCGTAGTATGTATTAATAACTCCATATTTATCTTTATAATGAGTTACAATAGGTTTTTCTTATCTTTCAGTTCAATGTTTTTGTGTGGTTAAAATCTTATTAATTAAAATAGGTATTTGGTTATATCATCATAAGACTATTATTCTTTCTTTCCATTCAGATTCAAAATAATCTTATTAACTATATTTTTATTTAAATAAAAATATTATCTTTTAATTTTAAATTTAATAAAATATTATTATAAATATTATCCTAAATTGTCAAATAACTTTATAGTAGTGTGCCACTGCCCACTTAGCTTAGCCACAATGAAAATTATTCCTTTAATATATATAATATATATAAAATATAGTTATAGATTGATTTGAACATTAAGTTTACTGATTGATGAAGAAAGTGCTCTATCACCAAAGCAGATTTTTCTTTATTAATCACCATACAAGTTGATGCTTCAATTTATATTTTTTCTCTTTTGTTATCACTACTAATATAATATAAATATTAATTTCATATTTGTTATACTTAAATCTATTGACTTAACGTCTTAGGGCACACGTAGAAGTGAACACTATTGATCACCTACGGTGGTTAGGAAAGTTAAGTTTTGATCTAACAACTCGGTAATTAAGATTATGATTTTGAACCTAGATTTTTTGCCAAGTGGCTATGGCTTAAATTAAATACCATAACAAATATTGTCCTAAATTACTAAGTGGCTATGGCTTAACCGCAGTGCAAACTTTCTTGCTTTAATATATATATAGATTCAAAAGAATCTTATTTACTATCTTTCTATTTAAATTAAAGAAATATCCTATCTTTCAATTTAAATTAAATACTATAACAAATATTGTCCTAAATTACCAAGTGGCTTTATATTAGCTTGCCACTTGGNTTAAAAGAATAGGTTGACGGTTATTTGAGTTAATTCTTCCATAACTTTTGGGTCAGAAAGCTCAAAGTCCAGGCCCATAATCCATTTTCGGCCCAACCTCAAATCATCATACATCGAACCCGTGTTCAAGAAAAGAGCAACAGCTGAAAAGGGAACTAAAATGGTGAAAAGCTTCTGAGTGGAATATGGGAACACGAGAGGTATACGAACAAAAGCTGAAGAGAGGAAATCTCGATTATGATCCTACAATCAAACCTGGCCTCGGCTCTGCTCGATGCCCTCGTTGTCTTTCTCTCTTGAACCCCACTTCGGTACGTAACATGTCTACTCATTATTTGTACCTGTAATTGTATTACATCTTGCCTATTACTTGTTTGATGAAATGCCTAGCTAGTAATTCGAGCTGTTTCTGTTTGAGTTGGGTTCAGAAAAGTGGAGAATGGGCGATTACTCCTGTACTGCACGATGTCACGGCTGTGGTAAGTATCCGCTAGGCGCTATGTCTTTCATATTTTCTCTGCTTCGACAAAGAGTATTTGAACTACAAGATCAAATATCTAAGGTTTTGTTATAGTAAAAGTTACATAAGTATTAGAAGTCACAAATTTCCAAAATTAAACATATTTAAAACTGTATGAAACAAATTGTAGTCAATGGAAGAATGTTTGACTCTGTAAATAGTAATCTGTGTCATATAAAATGAAATAGAGAAGAATGAAAGAATGTTTGACCCTCGAAAAACTTTTGTGCCAACACCTTTTTCAAGTTTTGATCAGTTGTTTCGTTTGATGGTGCTTGCAGAAAAAAAGTTCCCTCTTTCAAATTAAAAAAAGAACTTCCACTTTTGGTTTTCAGCTTTTTCTGGAAAACTTGAGAAACACCTTTTAGGAGTCCTTCAAGGTCTCCAAAAACTTTATGGAAGTCCTCCCAAATGGGCGAATTCGTATAAAAATGTTTGAGCCTATGAATGTTTTGTATACTTTAAAGATCTTTTATAGTAATTTGGAATTCAGTTGAGTTCAATGCAGAGGAAAGTCGCTATTTTAAACCCTGGGATGAGTTTCTTTTTGGATTGTTTTCCACCCGAAAATCTGAAAGAAGCGACACTCTATATGGGATTCGTCACGAAGTGTAAACATAAACCTAAAGCTGTATTTAGCCCTCATTTTACTAATCAAAAGTTTTATAACCAGTTGGACAAGGCTACTAAACCCCAGAGTGAATAGAGTTATAGAGCAATCACAATATGAAGAGCTTTTACGTGTTAATTAAAGTAATGTTCTTTACCTTTGAATAGGCTGGCTCTGGAATTGGTGGACTGCTCAGTGCAATTCATGGTTTCAATACAGGCATGATTAATTATGTCTTCTTTGCTTACCTTTCTTATCTTTATTTTATTCTCTCTTTCTATTAAATCATGGTTGAAATCTTAAACTAAATACTTCCTTCTCTTCTATGTTTTATCTTAAGCATTCATGGCTGAAGTCTTTAATGTAAGTATCTTTTCAGGTATCCCTTTTGTCCAGAGACATGTGAAGGGACCAAAGTGGCTTCCATTTGTTATAGGGGTAAGCATCTACACCGCTTTTCTGTTCCTTAACACTTCTCTTGTACTCTCCCTGATTTTCATTGTATTCTTGATTTGTTCTTTTCTATGACTATTTATAGCTGACTACAATTGGTATGTTATTTACAGCTCCCTTCCTCTCACATTTTCTGTTTACCCTTTTCTTCAATGGTTTTGTTATTGCAGCTTCCTCCACTTCTCATGTTCTCTTCAGCAATTGCGGCATTTGGAGGTGATTTTCTGAAGTTATAATTACATTTTAAGCTTTCTTCTTTCCATTTTGTATGTGTTATTCTATAATGAAAAAGTTGCTATGATACTCAGCAGCTTTACTTTTTCTGTTTTCTCTTAAATAAGTAACAGTAAGCAGCAATACTTCCTTATTCACTGTTGCTTAAAAGTTTGTAATTTGAGGTTAATGTCAATCATGGGGGTGTTAAATTTTAAAAAAAATGTCAATTGTGGGGTTGCTAGGATGTATATTGGCCATTGGGCGTCTCTGCTGAAGTTTTCTTTTCTCTATCTTAGTATAATTGATTATTACTTTATCCCTTGGATGTTCTGAATAATCTAGCAAAAATAAATCTTTCATCTGCCCTTTGTGGAATCTGAAATTGTTGGTGATATTTTAAATTCCTGCTATAGCTACTTTACTTCTTAATAAACTGTTATAAACCTTTAGAATGACCATCGCTAAAAGAATGCTTTAATCACGAAGACGTGCTTGATCTGTTTCTTGCAATACGTTGAGTAGAATCAATTTGGTTTCTTAAACTTGACAAGAACATAGTTAATGTGCTGCTAATGTTGAGGCTTGTCTAGAATTTTACAAACTCATAACATTCATATCTAATAGAATTTGTCACTTGGTTTTTCTTCTCCACTTTCCATTTTACTTGAGAATTTAGGGAATTAGGAGAGATCGGGAGATACATAAGATGGATGCAAAAAGCAAGATGAGAAGAGAAGAGAAGAACAATCTTAGAAATCCCACTTTGACATAGTTGGATAAACTTTGAACGGTCAAAGTAGGATTTATTTTGCCAATTTGATAGCCTACACATTAATGTTCAGTCTCTTGACAAATACATATATTATTTGGCAGCCAAATATGGCACTCCACTTGCTGGGATCCAAGATTCACCCTGCATGAAATTTCTTACTGTAAATGGATTTGCTTCATTGGCATCATATAACACATGAACGCCAGGTTGATGAAAAGTAAAAGTGATCCCATTGACGGATCTGATTCATATGTCACCCCCTTCTCCAAAGACATCTACCAAGCTATTAAGGAGGTTTTATCTAAAATTAGGCAATTAAAATTTTAAGTGAAGTCTTAGTTTTGTGTGAAAAAAAGTTTAGTATGATAAAAATAAACAAAAAAAATCTTATGATGATAAATGAAGTCCTAATTGCACCTTTTCTTCAAAAATAACTATCTTACTTTTATTATGGGTTGTCCCACGTTCTCTTTTCTAGAGGGGAAGCTTTTTCCTATATATTATTCTTTTCCATATCTTATGATAAAAAGGTAACATGTACACGCTTTGACACTCAAAAGATATTCAAGTTATTGTGAATTAGATTGTGGGAGTGACAGTGACAGATATTTGGTTACAGCATACATGCAGCTACAAACTTTGTATAGTGCTATAGAAATTCTGAACTTCCTTGTATTACGTTAATTTTTATGCCTTTTTTATCATGTTATCTTAGTACCTATGTCAAGTAAAAGTGGGATACTTAAAAGAAACGGAAAAGCATACAAAGCTCAACTAAAATAATTCTTTGAGTGAAGAAAAAGCTGCATCACAATTGTAAGTTCTGTGGCCAAGTGGTTGACAAGGACATTTGCATACCATGCAAACAATAGATTAAAGCACTGTTTCTTTGCCCTACAGCTCAATATCAAAGTGAACTAGTAGACAGAATTCATGCATTCAGATCATAGTTGAGCAACCTTTCTGTTATGCTAAGGTTAATTGTCGTCTTCAAACCTTTTGATATTTTCTCAGCATCACTTGATGTGAAATATTTCCTGCTATTAGGATCCTTTTGGCACTGTAAGTAATATAGAGCACTTGAGTAAAAGAGGAATGGTTAGGACGAACAATAGAGTCATGCCAGACACGGTCAAGGACGCGAAAATTCAATAACATTTACAATAATCAAAGAGCTTTTCCCTTGCTGATTATCTTATTTATTGATTTTTAATTTGTAATTGACCAGATTAATGTGTAATCATGTGTTACAGGATATGCACTTCCGAAGTTTACTCAACTTACGGTGACTTCATATTATGCTGCTTCAAGTGCATCACATTACGGAATATCGTTGCTTACCAGACATATTGAGGAGGCCCATACTTCTGCTGCTCAACGTGAAAAACTCAGCTGATTCACGCGAGATGCACAAAATCGGAGCTAAACCTTACTTCAAATTCTGCCACAAATTCATATTTTTCTGGAGCAACTGTTAATAGAAAGATGTTTTGGTGCTTGGGTGATTTCTTAGGTACATCTTTTTGGTCAAAGAAATAGTTTTTACTTTGTAATAATAGGAGAGTTTGTGCCTAGGAATGTTCAAAGAAAACATTCGTGCTTCAATTGTTAACTGCTAAAGAATTTTTCATGCTGAATAATTTGGTAAATAGCCTAAACGGCATAATTATTGGATGTTGCATCTAAGTGCTTCGTATTAGTACAGAATGCCTCTGTAGATTGTTGTATCCTCATCGGTGTTTGGTGGAGTTGACAGTGACAAAGAGCCTTTGTTCCAGTTATATAACTTTTGATATACCAGCAAATAATAGGATATGAGTCCTCTAATTCATATTTAAGACTCATGTTCTACTTTCACATTATTGCACTACTGTCAAATAGTTGTAATTTGGTTGTATGTGGAATTTCATCACTGCTATGATGCTCATCAGCTTGTTTTGGAAATTGTTACAGAATAGACCATAATCTTCTTCTGCAATGATTACATTATTCTTCTCTCTACTGAATTTTAAGTTGTTTGTTATATGTCTGTTCATTAGCTTGTTGCATATGGTTGCAGTACTTCGAACTTGCTTGCTCTTCATAAAAAGAGTGGCCATGTCCACTGGTGCAAACATCCTTATTAGTCTCTATACTGCCGTGAGCATGAAAGAATCGCCCTTTTATTCAAAACAGTTGGTGATGCACATAGCTTAATCAACACGCAAACTGCATGTGTTGATGGTTAGAATTACCCCGTATCTTTGCTAGTTTGGATTGTAACGATCCGACCGGTTGTTTTGAGTACTAACCTTTCTTTCTGTGTTCCAAGACTTTTCATAGCTCTATTTGGATATTTATGACTTGCGTGTTTGGTAGTGTCGATTTCTGAAAAATTTAAATGTGAAATTTTGAAGAAAATATGATTTTTGATTTTAAAAAGGAATTTAGTAAGAATTTGAATTGAGCCGAGTGTCTAATGGAAACAATTTCTCTATCTCCACAAGGTAGGTGTACGAGTCCGGATCAAGGTGTGGTTTTTTTGGACTCAAAGAACCACTATGTGTGGGAAAAAAAAATTGGGGATCATAATATGTATAGCGCGGTATTTCACCACGCTATACCTTAACGACACGTTTGTCCGTGCTATACATATTATGGTCCCCAATTTTTTTCCCCACACATTATGGTTTTTTGAGTCCAAAAGAACCACACGTTGGTTCCGGACTCGGATAAGACTGCGTACACACTATCCCCAGACCCCACTATGTAGAATTATACTGGTTTGTTTTTGTTCTTGTTGTTGACTTTAAAAATGACTAGAGTTGACCACATTCAACGTTTTTGGTAACAATCTTGGATCGGTGTTTTGACGATTTCAGTGGGTTCGTATGATGTTTTTGGACTTGTATGCATGTTTGGTTGGAGTCCCAAGTGACCCGAGCGCGTTTCGGCGTATTACGTGAAATAAATAAATAAAATGAATTTCAAATTTGAAAATTTTGAGTTTTGATGATCGATTTTTCTAATTTGATGTTATTTTGATGATTTGAGTTAGCGAGCGAGTTCGTTTGATATTAATACACTTGTGTTGAATATTTGGATTGGAGCCCGAGGGGTTCGGGTGAGTTTTGAATGAGTTTTGGTTGATTTTGGAACTACTGGTGTGATGTTGCAAGTCTCGCATTTGTGATGTCAGGCTCACGAATTCGAAATATGGGTTGGGCAGGCATGCTTCACAAATGCAAAGAAAGGGCCGCATTTGTGAATGGCTGGGTTTCACTTTTGCGGCCAAAATTTCGCTTTTGCGACAGGTTGCTGGGTTGGTCAGGTTCGCAAATGCGAATCTTTGACCGCATTTGCGATGCAAGAAGTTTTCGCAAATGCGGGGGTTTTGTCGCATTTGCAACTTCTGAGGAGCTGGGCCACTGTTCGCATTTGCGGATAGTTGTTCGCAATTGCGATATATGCAACTGGGTAAAAGTGGAGAAAATCGGGACTTAGCTCATTGTATACCATTTTCAACCCTAAACCTTTTAGAGGCGATTTTTGAAGAGGATTTTCTTACCAAATTCATTGTTAAACAACTTTACCTAATTTTCAATCAATTTCATTACTTTTTCATGAATTTAATCATCAAATCTATGAATTTCAAGGTAGAAATTAAGGGTTTTGGGTAGAATTTAGGAATTTTGTTAAATTGAGATTTAGACCCCGAATTGAGGTCGGATTTCGAAACAAATTACATGTCCGGATTCGGGGGTGAATGGGTAATCAGAATTTTGGTCCGAAACACGAATTTCAACCTCGTGTGCTCGGGTTGACTTTTTGTCGACTCTTTTAATTATGATCAAAATCGAACCTTTTTCACTTGTGAGTAGTTTCTAAAGCTTATTTTGAATTTTTTGAACGATATTTGGCTAGATTCGATTGGTCTCGAGGCATGTTCTAAAGGAAAAGTCGTGGTTGATTGTTGATTGTGTTCCGGAATGAGGCAAGTGTCTTGCCTAGCTTTGATGGAGAAATTTTTCCTGCTAAATAATATTGTTTGCTACATGTGGAGGTGATGCATATATAAGGTGACAAGCAGAGGTGGAGCCAGGATTTCAAGCTTATGGGTTCGGGATTTTAATTACCTTAAGTTACTAAATTCTAAATTGATAATTTATACATATTCAATGAATTTTTAAGACAAATACGGAGTTCGAACCAAGGCTACTGGGTTCGACCGAATCCCCTTTTCGCATTGTAGC
The DNA here is from genome assembly GCA_005239505.1 of Nicotiana paniculata. Taxonomy (NCBI): domain Eukaryota; kingdom Viridiplantae; phylum Streptophyta; class Magnoliopsida; order Solanales; family Solanaceae; genus Nicotiana; species Nicotiana paniculata. The sequence goes on from ML310172.1 coordinate 22,069, forward strand.
TTCGCCCCTGGTGACGAGCGTAGATGCATGTGCTAGGGTTTCAATGCTCGGGAGGGGGAATTATATGCTTCTTTGTGACTTTGTTGAACTTGGTGATCCCTTAACTTACGCTTCATTTAATTCGATGACTAATAAACTCAATTAACTGTGTCAGAAATCATGCTAGAATATGTGACATCTTAAAAAGGATTTAATGTGGTGTTTTTGAAATCCGTTTGCATACTTAACTTGATCGTAGTATCACAAAGCTATATCTACACATGTTATTGCCATGTTACTTGAGCTTCTTTATCTGTAATAAGAGATGATGATGGGCCTTAGAGCTTTGTTTGGCATGATGGGTATTTTCATGCGATTAATATGATGTAGGCGCAATGGAAATTATCGTGCGGTGTGAAATAAGATTGGCCGGTTGGTTATTACCGTGTGAGAAGAATGAGAGTTGGATTCTTGTTATGATTACTCGTTCTTTAAATACTTACATGCTCTCTACCTTGGTTTCTAGTAATGTTTGTTGTTTTGTATGCTACTTTCCCATTTGTGTTCCTTATATAGTTACCTCAATGTTTCCCATCTGGTGTGTTACTGTTATAGCTATGCTTTTAACTTGTTTGTTATTGTTACTCCTATGCTTTTACTTGATTTACTTGTGCTACATGTCCTCTTCAAATTCATGACTTTACTTGTTATTAGCATGTACATGTTACATGCCTCTATTTGTTACATTATTTGCTTATTAGATTCTTGACCTGCTACATGGATTCACTTACTACCTGCCTTCACTTGATATATGTTTTTACTTGTTTCATGCCTCCACTTGCTACACGATTTCACTTATTACGCACCTCTACTTAATACCTGTTTTTTTTTAATCTGAAGTACATCCTTCTTCATTTCATGCTCTACACTTCTTTTCTTAGCCGAGTTGGGTGAATTTTAGATTGGTTGTGAGTTATGCTTTGTGGAAGCTTTGTCCTTATATATGGGTGACTAGTTCTGGGATGTTGTGTTTCTCATCTTACTTGGTTTGAGTCTGTATTCCCTAGTTCAATTCCGCGTGTTCGTTTCTTAGTGTTACGTTGTGAACATTCCCGTGCTTGGTTGTTGTGGAACAATTTCATATGAACGACCTATATATATATATATATATATATATATATATATGTATGTGTGTGTGTGTGTGTGTGTGTGTGTGTGTTGATATTGGAATCGGTTTGCACGCCGCAACAATGTTTATTGATATTGGGATCTGGTTGCACGCCGCAATTGTGTTCATTCACTGGGATCGGGTTGCACACCGCAACAATGTTTATTGATATTGAGATCGGATTGCACGCCGCAATAATATTATGTAGATTGGGATCGGGTTGCACGCCACAACCACATTTGTTAGTGATGTTTGGTTATGATACTTGCGCATCCTTCATGATTTTTGTTTCCTTCATAGAAATGGTTATGAGGTTATGTTTTGTTTGCCATGTCTGTTAACTTGCTCCATAGCTCTCTAGTTGATGCTCTTATCATTATTCGACATACCTCTTGCGTTGTTTTTCCTGCTTATTCGACATACCTCTTGCCTCGTTACTACTTCACCGAGGATAGCCAAGATATTTAGTGAGTACATGTGGTCGGTTGTATTCATACTAGACTTTTGCACCTTGCGTGCATATCTGGGAACTGTGTAGCTGTGGAAGAGTGATGGTAGGATATAATCTCATATTTTAGTCACTTATTGCACTTTAAATTACCTCAAATTAATTGAGTTTGAGCTTTAATCACTAGTGTTTTACACTAATTGTGTGTTGTATGCCTTGTAGGAGTGATTCCGAGCTATGTAGATGTTTTGAAATGAATTCAAGCTATTCTGGAGCTTTGAAATCTGAGCAAAAGCCCAAGGATTAAGTTGGGATCGTGTTCGGGGATCAATGAATGATAGTGCACTTAATGAGAGAAACGAAGAATTGAGCAGGACGCCATCCAGGTGCGCAAGCGCGCACTGGGCATGCAAGTTAGGCAGAACTATCCAAAGTGCGTGGCCATATACGCAAGCACACTCCCAGGTGCGCAGTCGCGCACGTCCAACTTCGGGAAGTGTCCTATTTCGCATAGGATAAGGTGTTTTTGCTTGGGCCCCATCCTACTTAGTATATATAATGAAAAAGTGGTATTTTCCTGACTTTTGACACATCTAAAACCTAAGGAGGCTAAGGAGGAGTTGGAGAAGAAGAAGCACAAAGAATTCATCATTTAATCCTCACTCAAGACACGAGTTTGGATCGTTTTATGTTTTTCTTTACTTTAAACATATTTGTGATGAATTACTCCATATCTATGGAGTAGTTCTCTTTAGGGTTTGATGGATTTTGTGTATTGATGATTGTTTGTGGATTATAACTCTAGTTCATGTAACCGAGAGACACATAACTTGTGATATTTTTGCATTATATTTTGTTGGTAAATTTATTAATTCTTCTTAGTAATCAAAAGAGGCTAGTTGAATTATTGATTAACCTAGTTAGGAGAATAATCGAAGAAGGTTTTTCTAAAGACCAATCCATTACGAATTCTTGCATATCTTCGCCGAGCTTAATTTAGTTTATATTGTGAGGTTGAAACTTAATCGAGAGAAGAGTTTCTGCCGAATGTGTGAACAAATAATTGAGTGAATTCAAGAGACTCACTTAATATTAGAAGTGAATTATCTAGAGTTCAATCCCAAATTGCATCTATCCTATCAACCCTTATCTTCTCCCATTGATAACTTCCTTTGCTCATTACTTGCGTCGATTATCATTAGCCAATAGTTTAGACTCTTAGGTAAATTTAGTTTAAATCACAATACCTCAATTGTTGATCATCCTGGATAGAAATCCAGCTACGAACTACGAGAATATTGTTTAACTCCAATCCCCATGGATACAATATTATATTATACTATATTCGACTAGCGAGCATATTTAAGTGTGTGTTTTGCGCTCGTCAAAGACGAAGCCTTGCATTGAAGATGTACCCGCGTTTCAGGTTCAAGCTACCTCTTGTTCATGCTAGTTTAGGATTTAAGTTCTGTTTATGTAAACTTCAAACAAATATTGTATTTGATCTTCATATAGGTTTTATAAATCCAAATCATAGTAGCTAATGACTTATACTATCATTCTTTGATGTAGTTGTATTGAATTCGGTTGTAGTTTCTATTATATATATATATATATATATATATATATTGCTAATTTCTTTGTTTAGTTGTAATTGATATTGTTTGACTTACTTTGAAGATTGAGTTAAGTGTCATTACGACTTAATAAATTTTTTAGTATCATGTTAGTCTTAACAGGGTGGGACGAGGGGCGTGGTGGGTTGGACGAAAGGATGAGTTAAATGAGTTGGGTCCGGACAGAACAGGCAAGACTTTGTTAAGGAAGGCCCCTCCCTCAGGGCAATGCAATGCATATATAGTGTGTGCTTAGACTGAAGGCCTGATCTTGTTTTAAAGATGTTAGCTGAGATCACGTTGGATTTCTGACAAATATGTGTACAAGCCACTCCGATCCCTGACAGTATAAGGTGAGGAATTTATAAAGGCAGTCCTGACAAATATGGTTAGAAAACGCAATTAATATTATATAAAGCCTATATATTATGTACTGAAAACATTAAATTGAACATCTGTAACGTAGAGGCACAAATAAGCAATAGGTGTACCACTATGCATAAAATAATCTTTAAATTTTTTGCAAAATTAGTTAAGAAAAAGAGACAATAAAGGCTTATATATTTACATTTTCTGGTGTATATATCTTGTCAATTCGTTAAAATATGCATTTAACTTGTTTCCAGTTAGTTTTGTTATTTTGTTCCATTTGCACTCTTTTATACAAATCTTTAATTAGATGGAGATGTAAATCTGCACATATACAAAAGTATTTCACATTCAAACATAAATCTTCTTTTAATTTATCTCATATCAATTATCTCTAGTTGACTTTGGGGATCAAAGCTACATGATTTTTTATTAGCAGATTATCCATAATGTATTTAATCTTATTCAACAAAACATTTATACTTAGAAGAAATAAGAGTGGTATTTAACTATTTATGGTTGAATGAACAGTAATACTAGTAGTTACACTATTCACCACTTAGAAAACAACACCCGCTCCTCAACCCCGAGCAAGTTACGGTTGTTCTGATGCGCTACTAGGTGAGCGCATCCCAATGATATTTTATTATATAAATACATATAAGTTGATTAAATTTATATTGGTTGTCGCGTGTCAATCAATCTACTGTAACCCTTCTAATTTCTTGTTGGAGTTTGGGACAATGAGCAAGCTCACACAAATGGAGTACACCATGGGGGTTACGTTTGTACAAAGTGACAAACGAGAAATTCATGGGGTTTCCTAAATTCCACTGGTTTGCTTTGCATAATTTTGTGCTCTTATGTCTTTATCATCTGATTACATGCTTTCCATATGTTTTCACTGTGTCTGTTTGTTATGTCCTTCCCTATTCTTGCATTTACTTGGAAGCCTTAGATAGTACGGAGTTGGTAGGGTAAAGTTGATAGGTTAGTGGTTTTATATATATATATATATATTTTTTTTTTATCTTACATAATATATAATGTTTCAATTTATCAAGAGCATTCTTCTTCTATATTTCTCTCACTGTTTACAGGCTCACACGTTGACGAGTTCTGGATTCATAGTCCGTAGTATTTCGACAATTCTAGTGATCAAAAGCAATAAATGGGTGAAAATCAAATATGAGTAAGTGCTACTGAAAATCACTTTCGAAATATTTTAAAAGGGAAATTTCTTTTTCTTCAGGTTTTAGTAATAATAGTACTTTCTGTCCTATAGCGTGACTCCTATATACTGAAAAATAACAAAACACCTTTTCTGTAGACCAAAAGAATTTGAGGAGCTTGGAGAATAATCTGTTGTTCTTTCTGGAGCTTCTTTTTTTATTTTTATATTTTTGAACTAATTGTTATATTAAGAGGACGCGGGAAGAATTTATCAATTCTCAGAATTTATACCTTAGACAATATACTTTCACGGAGACAATGTGATAAAAGAAAAAAGTTATAAGGTGGTGACATAAAAGGTTACAATGGTACTCCCTTTGTTTCAATTTAGATGATACACTTTCGTTATTAGTTCATTAAAAAAAGAATGATGCATTTCTACGATAGGAAATAATTCAATAGCTGGGCGGGGAGGCGATACTTGTTATCAGGTCAGAGAGAGGCCTGGCCCATAAGCTGGCCCCCTTAAAAACCTATTACTTAATAAGGATTTGTTACGCGTGATATGCCGACGACTTACTACTGGGATGGCCTCTTCCTGAGGCAATCCCTGGGATTCAAAAGAGAGAGAAGGAACTTTCTGTGTCCTATGCCGTCATCACTAACCATTCCCCTTCTCTTTACATTTCTTGATCAGTCGCAACTCTTCACATTATCCATTTTACCCTTAATGAGAAGTTTTATAACCACAACAAATATCTTCACCCTACAAAGCTTTCACCCATAAGCGTTTAAGGCCACAAGTTTCAAAAGTCTTTTTTTTTCCTCTTAAATTCCGTGCCGAGTCAAACTACCTCATATAAACTGAAACGGGGAGTACAAAATAACCTGAAGAGCCTGTCCGAAGCATTTACCCAAAATCCAGTAGAGATGGTGGCTAATGTAAGTGTCGTTATTTTTGTGTACAATCATTTATTTGTATGACAGAGTATATATTATTTTTTCAACTAAAGTATATCAGTTTCAGCCAATTTCTTCATCCTTGTTGTTGCCTGTTTTGTACCTCAAATTGAACAGAGGCTCCATAAAAAGCCTAACTAGGGTTTCATTTTTCCCTAATATAGAAGTATCAACTTTTAAGACTAATGTCAGAAGAAAACAAAACTTTAAGACTCTGTCAAAAGAGTAATCTGTCCCATTTATTGTACTCCTCCCCAAAATTTCTCACCCCATTTGTTACTCCCTCAGTTATATTTCAACAATCTATCTTTCTATATTTGGAATTTTTTCAATTTTTAATTTCTCATTTTATCCTTAATGAGATACTACTATAGTAAAAAAAGAAATGTAATGACATGCACGGTAAATTTCAAGTGTTATTTTGATATTTCACAGAAGTCTTTTTTTATCTTTTAAATTTCCTGTTCAATCAAATTAAAACCATCAAAGATATAACTGAGGAAAGAATATAGTGGAAATGGGCACTTATACACTGTCTCAAATATATTGCTATTCTGAGGAAACCTAAAACCTTATATTGGACGTCTCTTGTACTTTTAGTATCAAGATATAACCATAGGTCCATAAGATACATTATTGTAATATCAATGCTTCATGACCGAATTGGACAAATTAAAAGTATAGAGGGAAGTCCCGTGCATGATGTATCCTACGTTCACACAAGATCCGGGGAAGAATCGCACCTCAAAACAAGAAGGTATATAATGTAGTCGCAACTTACCTTGATGCAAGCATCAACGGTACATGGCTTGAAACTGTGATGTATAAGTCACATGTAGACAATTTTATCACATTTTCATGTGAATAAATGTAGTACCACATTCACTGTCAAAGAAAGGTCAGAGAGGCGAAAAAGAAATCTTATTACTTGGCACTTCATAATTTTTTGTAGGGTCGTCCTTCATGTGATGCTAGTTTCAGAAATTTAACATGCAGACACACTTGTATCTCTATTTATAGTATCGTTTGGACTTTCTCAGTTAAGATGTAAGGCACAAAGATATGTCCAGGATCATGTTAGACAACGTCCAACGGACAATTCAAGCAGAATCACATGTTTCTAGCACTCTCTCCATTTTCATTTATGTAACATAGTTTGATTATATACAGAGAGTTTAAGAAATAAAAAAGACTTTTGAAACTTGTGGTCTTTAAATATTACCACAAGTTTTCAATATCCAGTACTATTTTTGAGTTATTGAAAGAGCAAACTGATGAGACACTAATTCTTCTTCACATATATTATAGCATATCAGATACATATACGTATATAGGATCTGGAATACAAGAAGGGAATAAGTGTTGACGAATTATAATGAATATTAAGTGAGGACGTGAGCTACGCTATTTCATGTCGTGTAACTCACAAAATCAAAATAAGTAAAAGCAAGCACACATATCTAATTAAAATTTGATTGTTCATCTGGTTCAGACAATATCCAATGATTGACCCCGACAAACAAGTCGTCAGATGACAATCTATATGATTGATCATTCACGGAAACTTGTACTCAATTCAATCATATATAATACTCAAAGTTTCATTTTGATAATAATAATATTATTTAAAAAAATCATATAATACCCGACTCATCACACACGTGCAACGCACGCTGCCGAGAAATATATTATATATATATATATATATATATATATATATATATATATATATATATATATATATATATATATATATATATATATATATATATATATATATATATANCTAAACATTTAAAACGTATTCGCGCGCCCTTGACTAAAGAGTTGTTTTTGTAGGTTGCATTTGTATTTTAAAATGTAAAGGAAGACAGTTTAGGAGTAAGTTTGAAAAAAACCAAGTCTGTGTTTGCGTCATTGTATGAATTTATTATCCTTAACCCACTGCTACACATGCATATACAAGTTGTCCTCCCCTCTCTCTTCGATAGAGGAGGAGAAGAAGAATATTCATTAACGAACGAGACATTGAATCTGATGTTACAGATATATCTGTCTTCTTTTCTATAAAATAATACTCTAGGAGTAACATTTCATGCAGAAAAACCTAACCTGAACAATGTTTCCTACTCTTTGCGCACCCCGGGAGCTAGAGTGCGGTGAGCGGGTTCCACCGAACCCAGTAGCTTTGGTTCGAACTAATTATATTTGTCTTAAAATTTTTATTGAATATGTAAAAATTATTAATTTCGAACCTAGTAACTTAAAACGATTACAACTCCGAAATCATAAGCTTGAAATCTTGGCTTCGCCTCTCTCCTCTCCCCTTGTTGGAATACAACTTTTCTGTTAACGTCTCATACAGTTTGCAAATTCAATATACAACTCCATCTGTTGCATTTTATGTTAAGGCGTTTGAGGGAAAACAGCACATAATAAAGAAAAGAGGATTTCTCTGACTACAAAATCAGAACATTAATAGTAAAATGAGAAATTTAAAGCTAAATTACTTTTAAATATTGAAAAATATCATTTTTTTTTGTGGAACAAACCAAAAAAGAAAAGAAAAGAATATCACATAAAATAAATATCACGAATATATAAGTAGCCTAGGTTTTGCACATCTAAGGCCTTTTTGCACCGGATGCTCCACGCCCACACCCAACACATCCACAAGCAGAAATTACAGAGCTTCTATATGTTGGTACAGTAAAAGAATTTTTACGTCATTACATCAAATAAAAGAATGTATATAAGGAATTTACTGTCTAAATAAGTGGAATTAGTAATAAACATAATATACACAATCCTCTGTAACTGTTTAAATTACACGAATATTAATATTCTAAGAGGAAACAATATTATGGAGCTAATTCTTCAGCACAAGTTCTTAAAAAGAAGTAGACATTTGTGTCGAAAGAAATTATTAAGATTACACCATCCTTACAAGTGCAAATCTAAACTCAAATGATCTTGAACTCCTCCCTTGGGTTCATATCCAAATCTGCTATCACAATTAGGGCTTTTAACCGTTGGAAAAGGCTTCAAATCATCATTAGGAAACCCTAAGTTAGAAGAAGAATTCTGATGAACTGCCGGAGGAATCCGCCAAAATGCCAATGGATTTCTGTTTATAGGAGTTTGAGAATAAGGAGGACTAATAACATGATGGTTTCCATAACACCTCGTACTATTGTTAATGTTGTTCCATGTTGAATGAAAAGTAGTACTAGGAGCTGCTGGTTCACCAAGGCGATAATGGTTCATTATCCCATATATGTTTGCCTCTGTCGATAAGAAATAAACGTAACAACACAATATAAAAACGACACTATTATCCCATGTTGAATGATTATGATCACTAAAATTATTTCTAATGGACTATCAAGAAAACGTTTTTCCCTTTTTAATGAAAAACAATATTATTGAGGGAGAATTTTGTTTGGTATTTGTGAAAACATAATTTGTAGGAAATAATTTATGTCATATATCATTTTTTCCTATAATACTTTTGAAACTTGTGATCTTAAACATAATATTATATTTGTGTGACTATAAAAGCTTGTTACTAAGGCCAAAATAAAAAATCGAAGTTAAAATTATTTTTTAAATTTAGAAAAATTTACTAAAAAGCAAATAGGGTAATTAACATAAACTCAAAAGGAGGGAGGACACGATACTATTATCTTACCATGTGCTAAGGCAGACTGAAGATGAGCTCGTTTGGCATTCTGGCGTTCTCTCTTGTGTGCATTTTGATGGCCTCCTAAGGCTTGAGAAGTTGGGAAATTCCTAAAACAATATTGACATTCATATTTCCTGTTACTCTCTTCATTGTTGCCGATATGACTTTCTTTATAAGCATAGTTCGCAGGATTCACAGTATTTGTTTCAGGTTCGTCATGAAAAGGGTTACTGTCAATGGATTCCGACATGTCAGTCGTGGTCGTAGCATTACGACCACGGCCAAATTCTTTGCCGAAAAGCCGAATGCGCTTTTCTTTAACCGGTGGTGGTGGTGGTCGGATAAAGGGAATTAGCTGAGAGAAGGTGTCCACGTTCATGAAATCAACAGCTTCTCTTTCTGTCTTGTCCATGGATTTTTTCTGTTGTTTTTGTAAAGAATGAATAAAAAGGGAAAAAGATTTGGAAGAAGAAGAGAAAAAAAGAGTATGTATGTTTCTTATATTGGGTTTTGGAAGAGTTGAATGGGGTCAACAAACAAGTGATAAAACTGTAAATAAAAGGTATGAGTAAGTCTTTATCTCATCTAATTCCCGAGTAACAGGGGTGTTTATGGTTCGGTTTTGATCGGTTTTTCTCTAAAAAGAAATTAAATTAAGCGAGTCGATTTTTTAAATATAATCAAACCAAATTAATTAAGTCGGTTTTTAGGTTATTTATCGGGATTTTTCTTAAATATGACATATACACTACCAAACGCATATTCTGATTACTATATTTTCAATGTAACACTATTAAGCCAATTGTTCTTTGAGAAATCTATCATTTACCAAGATATATTGATGATAATTGAATCAAATAGTGATGAATAGTTTAAGTACTCAATTAAAAATCGATTATTTTTAACATGAAATAAATTCTTGTACTTAGCGAAAGAAAACTATCAATCAAACTAGAATGTAAAGGCAAAGAATTAGATTATTATAATAGCAAAGAACTAGACTAAA
>ML310173.1:0-18522 GCA_005239505.1 Nicotiana paniculata
TATCTGGACTTAAAATCCTATATTACTTGTCGACCACGTACACTTTCGTGTGCATTGGGAAATTAACCAACGCTCTCCTTCTCCATCTTCTGGAAAGCACTCTTTGAACATGCTGACAGAATGATTGACACTCACATCTCTCTTATTTCCAGTGATTTCGCTACAGTTTACTAGCGCATTCCTAGACTAAGACTACGGAATTGAAGAAGCAAGCTCACTCTCATTCCAGGAATCAGAGGAAGGCATTCTGTCTGGTAATGAAGTTAGAAGTTTCTGACTTGCTTTCTCTCTTCTCTTGCAGTTGGCAGTCTCAGTCAACCTTGTTCCGGGCCTTCTCTTCTACTCTATCTGCTTATTGGATTGGTAGGTACAGTCTTTCTTCTAGGCTTCTGATTGAACTTTAAGGTAATGGGAGAGAAGGCAATCGACAGATAACTGGTAAGTAAANATATCTGCTTATTGGATTGGTAGGTACAATCTTTCTTCTAGGCTTTTGATTGAAATTTAAGGTAATGGGAGAGAAGGCAATCGACAGATAACTGGTAAGTAAAGCTATGGACTGGGTTCTCACTCTAAGCCAGTACCAGTAATTTGAGAAAACGATAGACATATAGCGCATTCACTCATTTTTTCTTTCTGATAGGCCAACTCAAAGAGGGGAATGCAAGGGGCGTTAGCGGTATTTTTTACCTTGCCTGCTACTGGGAAGAGAGAGCCGTTGTCATTCTTCGCTTCGTTCGAGAATCAACTGCACATGAATAGGATCTTCCTTACGCCTTCAAGGAGGAAGCGGCTTTTTTCAAAAATTCCCGGGAAAATGAAATGAACTTCTTTTCGTAAGGCAAGAAACTCGCCTAAGGAAATTAGAAGTCTATGCACACTAACCAAATTTTTGGGGAAGGATGGTGGTGCAAATTGGGATTTTCCCTTCTCCTTTCTAAAGCAAAAAAGAATGTCATCGTTCTGATCGTGACTTGAAAAAAGAAAGAAGAGAAGGAACTTGGAGTTGGCGCCCACATAACGGATTGCTTGCTTACCAAGCCATCCTGGCTTTTCGCTCCTTTCCTTAGAGTCAAGTGGCTTTCACTCCTCCAGTTCTATTATTATTGACTTGACTTATTATTATAAAAACTACTCACTATCCAAATGAAAGACGATCGATTATCTACCCAAGAAGATAGAGAGTCCCACATACGAGAAAAGGTCACAAATAGAGTTGAACCAAGTAACATTGCAAAGGCATAATGATAGTAGGGTCGGGATATCCCCGCCCTCCGAACCGGACGTGAGGGTCTCCCCCCATTCGGCTCTCTGCAGGGGAATCTCCACTCACTGCTTCCCCTAATATCCTCCGTTTACCATATCATGGAGGTTTACATGAGATCCCATAGGCTCGCTCGGAAAGGCTGCTATACCATACCTTTTGACTTAACTCTACTCTAATAGTCACCAGACTCACTATAGTAGTCAGTCTGGCTGCTCTTGCCGAAATCATTACTCTTAATTATCCCGTGCTCTAGCAATTGTGATCCCTAGACCACTACCATGTAGTTAGGTAGGGACAATCAGTCTGTAGTGACGAGAATCTAGGAATGAATGGGGATCCATATCAATATAGAAAGAGTATCTAATTAGAGTTTTCTACCTTTCTCTCACTCAATAGATCTATCTGTTCTGATATGGCACAGTACAATATGAGACGATGGAATGCAATGGGATAGATGGTAGAGGGCTTCCTGCGCCCAAAAGCAATGATTCACTTGTCCCCTTGTCCATAGGGACCTCGTGGCATACAACCGAAATGACTTCTGCTAGATAGCCGCCCCTTTCTCTCTTTTTACAGCCTCGTGGACGGACGAAAGAAGGGAAGTTACAGAACGGGGCAGTGAAGGCTCGCGAAGTAGAAAGCAAGTAGCAAGCAAGAGCTTCTCAGCCCCCTAACCTTTCTCTTTTTTAATAATACTTCTTTTTATAATCAGGTAAGCTTTGAAGCTGTCTGCTCTGCTATACTATACTAGTTGTAGAGCGCTAGCGCTTGACTAATATAATAGAAAGTAAAGGGACTCTATTATGATCTTACCAATCTAAAGATCTCAAAATGGAAGAACGAGCTATTTTTCTCGCCCCTATCTCTAAAGGGGCGTAAGCACTTCACTAGCTAGGGGATGGGATTCATTCACTTGCATTCCTGCTAGCACTACAAAAAGCTCCGGTCTCAACGCCCCTACTACAACTGTGCAGCCTTTCCTCGAGTTCATAGAGTCGGGTTTCCCGTTTACCCACAACGGAGGAGCCGCCCCCACCAGGCAGGTGGCCACAGGTCATAACGCACTCTTCGAACAACAAATCCACTTTGAGGTTGACTTATTCGCTCGGCCAATCGTCGGAATGTGTACGAGATACCATAAGGGCCCAATATCTCAATAGCACCTTTGTCTAAAGCTTCGAAGGAGACTTTATATCCGAAATGCAGGAACGATCTGACTAGAAAGTCATTCAAAACTTGATAAAAAAACCAACGTTTATTGAAGAAGCTATAGAGTCGATTATTAATAGTACTAGTTTGAAAGGCTCGTTGGAATTGATCCGCTACGGGATTAACATTATACGCAACATAAGCAGCTGAAGTACTAAACGAAATAGGTATTAGTTTGGTAATGGTTGGAGCAGCAAACTCGGATTCGGCAAGAATCTCATTTTTTGGTAGTACGAAGGGGGAATTGGCCCAAAAATTGGATGGGGGTCAAGACGCTGTCGGGCGCCGGCGGCTGACTCAAGTGCCCCCCGAACCGCGCGAAATGGTCGCCTATTACACGGCTCACTAACTCTGCCTGGGGTGTGGGTACCTATTATTCGTCGGGTAATTTGTCCGCGTATTCCCAGACAATAGAAAAGAGTCTTTCTTTCTCCTCTCTCGAGGAGAATTTAAAGGGAATGTGATCCCCTCTATTGTAATGAAATAATTGAAGCTCATTTATTCTTTGAAGGAGAGCTTTAGCAAAACCCACTTTTGCCTCATCTAAGGCCAAGGGGGAAATAAAGTTGTCAAACATAGCATCAGAAAGGGTCATCTTTCGCCCGATATTAAAGAGGTATCTTAACTCTTCTTTAATATGGGAGCATATACATTCCGATAAAACTTGATTATCCGGTAGATCTAACGCCATTTGCCATTCATCAGGCTTGGGAGAGGAGGTAGACGCTCCCCCACCCGAATCCTTTCCTGCGCAGTCTACCGTTTCTAACAACAATTCATCAAAGAAAAAAGAGAAGGAAAGCAAAAGAGACAGAGTCCAAACGCTNTGCAGTCTACTATTTCTAACAACAATTCATCAAAGAAAAAAGAGAAGGAAATCAAAAGAGACAGAGTCCAAACGCTTTCCATAATAGGTACACGACAAATGTCTGGATTATTTTTATAGTAGAAATGCCATAAAGTGCGACCCAAGATCCATGATACGAAAACCAAAAGCAAGATAAGTAAGCACACGAAATCCTGATGTATTTCTAACTCCAACTCGAACAATAAATAATTATACAATAGAAAACACCATCTAAAGAGCTTTATCTCTATCATAATCGCTAAAATAGTTGAAAAAACGATCGCTGAAAATTCAAGTAAAAAGGGAAGCGTTTTTGAGAACATAGGAGAGGAATTCAAATTAGGAGAAATTCAAATGTGAAAGGTAAAGATATGAGGTAAGTACTTCTTTTTGTCTTACTATTTTGATAGAGGAGACTGCCCACACTGAACACCAACCCAATCTCGATAAGAATCAGTACGCTACACTCGATCAGTCCACGAAGGTGTGGCACTTCTCCACCCTCTTGACCTTGCTCTAGTCCCTCTGGGTCTTTATTTCCTTCCTCTTGTTGCTCCTCATCATTTGATTTGCATGATTACTTGCTGCTTGTGGCGCCGCTGATGAAGCCACATTCAGAAAGTTTTAATCGGCAGAGGCACGGGCGTATAACTAGTATTAAAACCTTGTAATATAATATGCTTGTTCGGCCCAAGCTCATCCGAGAGAACAGGAAATAACATCTCTGTATGATAAGTTTGAAGGAGCGTACCGGCAGTGGGTATCTCTGGAACTTAAACATGAGCTGAAGCGGTTGCGATTGTCATGAGATGTGGAGCATGTGGGAAACATTGACATAAGCTCTTCTATTTGAGATTACGGAGTCACAAGTAACTGATTGTTAGAGCGTAACTGTCAACCATATGCAACCAGGGATGGAGTTATTCGATCACAGTGGATTCCGTGCCTGAATGTAATGTGCAGTCTGGCCTTCAATCCGATTAGGGGCATGTTGTCCTTTCTCCTACACCTAGTACCTTACTTTATTAAAGAAGACATCTGTCCATTCAATCGGAATTTCTATTTCTAGAGGTATACTCCATTTAGCGATATCCCACTTATCTTCCTGGAGGTCAAGTTCCACACCGAATACGCATTCAGTTACCTTTCTAAGAGCTCCTTTCATTTCTCTTCTTTGCTTATGATTCAATAGCACAGAGACTCGCGCAAAGGGTTAACAGTTGATAGGCAAGTCAAGCGGTAAAGCATTAAATCCACTAAGAAAGGCACTAATAGCTATTCACTCACCAATAACAGCGGCACGACATGAGTGGAAGGAGAAAAAAAATAAGGATCAAGTCGAGTGTTATTCGGTGTGAGGCCGAGGTAGCTGTTCTAGTTTTGGACAGGAAAGTAAATTATGTGCTTAGGGATTTTGAATTTGAAATGGACTTGCAACCGGGGGAGAACAGAACTCTGGGTCCCGAATTCCCCCGCCGACTGAGAGATTTGATTTCTAAATCCAAGTTGGAACGTACTCGCTATAGCGAAGCTATTGGCTTTCGCTTTGCTAAATCGGATTGGAAATGATTCGAGCATCAATGTTTATATTATGATATATGAGAATGAGATTTCATATCAATATATGGGTACATTGATCTCCGTGTGATATTTGTTTTATAATTTTCTTTATACGATATTTCTACTCAGCTTGAAAAGAAGCCTCTATTAAGTTCAAGATTTTAGAAAGGCTCTTAGCATGGGAAGGAGCTCAAAATTCCATAGAAGGAGATAAGCTAGAACTATCTTTTTATGTACGGGTCTCGGTAATTATAGAGACTAGATAAAATAGGGCAATGAGTTGGTTGTCAGAATGAATGAATGAGGTCACCGCTTCGCTCTTGGAAACTAACCTTAGTGTCCACATATTGTCACGGGAAAGAAGCTTTTTGAATCAATAAAGGAAGCCTACTGAATCAGCTTTTGGGAATAGAAGGGGAAGGGGAATATGCTAATGAACTTTAAGCAGGGGACAAAGCTGGGGATGGCAAGGTTCTTTATCAACGATGCGACATTACCGCAGTTGTATGTACTTGCATTTATGCTGTTAGCATGCTTTGATGGCATAGAATCAATAGTTTACCCGCACAAAATAGAAAGAAGGGCTCTTTGAACTATTTTGGTGCTATAGAATCTCTTTCTAGAAGAGGGATATTCTAAAGGCCTTGCCTTATGAAAGAAAGGAAGGATAAGAGGAGGGGAGCGAGACAGTAGGCTGCACGTGACAGACTTTGATCCTATTTCAAATTCTCTTCTTGCCGCTTATCTGGTCTCAACCTCTTCCGGTCTTAAGTTTCTTACTCATTTCCCAAGGTACGAAGTCTCTCTTCTGCATTTGACCTGGGACTGGGAGTTGAACTCGTGGTGGAAGGAAAGAAGCATGTGAGCCCATAACTAAAGTCAAAATAAGGGCTAAGAGCTTCCTTCTTTCTTGCCTTTTCTCAGTTACTCTTCCCAGTTCCTAGCTCTAAGACTAGTGGAGGAAAGGGCAAGAGTGGCTTCGCTCCTACACCTTCCTACACGAAGGACTATAATACTAGGAAAGCGGAAAACATGGGTAGGGCAAGAGGCTGTGGACGACGTGACCCGTTAGCACTGGATGAATGACGCAAACTTGAGCGCCTGAAGTCACGAGAGAAGGACGCGAGTTCCTTCAGGGAAAATGGCATACCTGGAATTTAGATCATGTAGGAATGCAGAAACAGAACAAAGAAAAGCTTGATGCTAATCCACTAAAGACTGAACCCATCAAGCGAACAAGTCTCTAAGGCTTCCACAGACTGAGGCTTATATCAAAAGGAAAGACGACTCTATCCAATCACAACCTCGCCAAGTCTCTAATCAGGGGCTCCATCATGTTAGCCAATACGAAGAGTGGATGTTCTGTTAATAGATTATATCACAGCTAATGCACTCCATGATTTCGAATACACCTATAAGCTCGCCTCAATCTTATATTTTTCCTTTATATGCTTTAGTAGATAGAAAGACTCTTTGACGGGCTACTCCCCAAGCAGAACAATCTCACTGTCTCTCGAAGCAGCCTAGTCACACAATGCAGTTGGAGCTAGTGACGAGGATGGCACTGTGAATGCTTAGCCAGAATAGACCAAGCTAAGCAAAGAGGAACCTATCCCAAGCGTAGCATCAACTATTATATCTTCCCTACTGCTATAAAGGAATAAGGAGAGAGACAATGCAGAGAAGCACTTTTCGAAGAGAGAGAAAGAAACCTCCATAACTCAGAAAAGCCCAGATTGCGCTGAGGAAAGAATGGAACTTTACAATTAAGAAGAGGGGAAATAAGAGCAGAGAAAGAAAGCTAAACTAAAGGTAATTTTTTCTCTAAAGGGCGACGCAAACGTGAAGGTCATTTTCCTTACATGCATTTAAAACCTTCAAGGACAGGCGTAAAGCCCTCCTCACTGGTTGGCAGAGACCCTATTCGATCGTATGGACCTATTCCCATTTATGGCACAGTATCCCAAGCAGTAAGGCTCTGTAGAGCTAGTCTCCCTTGAGACCTGCTGCCGCAAAAGCTCTTTCTGCTGCTCCTTCGCCTGCGGATTAAGCTGTAGAAGGCAAGCAAGCAAACCTTGGCAACTGGCAATTTCAAGGATCAGAGGAGGTATGAAATAGTTATCTCGGCTGGGAATCAAGCCCCAACACAAAGAGATGTGGGCCAGGTTGCTTTGATTTATCGGATCAATCAGTGTGCAGTGGGCAAACTCTTTCCCTAGTTGCTGAGCTGTTTAACAGAGGGAAGGTGAAAGAGCTGTGGATCTAGGAGTGTTCTCAATCTTAGAATTCTGAGACAAAGCCTGGGTCGTCGAACTAAAGAATCTCAGCATTGGCCATAAAAATGCATTTGAAGGCCTGTTTCTAGGATCGATAGGGTGGGGTCTAAAATTGGAAATTCTGCTATATCAACCTTCCAAACCAAAAGGGGATTCCGCTCCTACCGCTAAAGCATTGTTTAGGCCCCTGCTTCTAGAAGAGTTGGTGCAAAAGTCATTGTAGTCCAAATAGCGTATTTTCGATTAGGGGCCTAAGACTCACTAAATCAATTGTAGCTATTCACTCCTTCTACTTCTAGTGAATTTGGCTCCAAATATCATAAAAAAAAGCTTGAGTTAAATTAGGGGGGAACCCTCTGTAGTCAACCTACTCCCAATGAAGAGGTAAGGGGCGTAGCGATGAAGTCGAACATGGTTGGTAAATTCACCGGGTGACTCGAAAGCAGGCTCTTAAAGACCATTCCTAGCGCGTCAGTCATTTTGCTCCCAAAGAGCTCCCTAAAAACGTTTCCAATATCGACAACAGCTCCTGTTCAACTCTTGTTTCGATTCCCGCAAAAGAAATTGTTGCAGTCTCAACTGGATAAATGAACAGCTTTGCATCTATTTCCTATTGTAATGAAAAAGGTTTTTCTACTGATCCAGTGTCAGATAATTGAGAATTCGCTTTCAGCTCTTAATATTCTTCGGGAGACATGGAAAAAGACAAGGCTCGAGAGACCTAGCCCTAAAGCAATTGTAGCGGCCCTTGCTCTATCTGCTTCTTTCTCTTCCCAAGAATGAAAAATTGGATAAAAAAGGATTTTCTTCTTTGTTTATATATATATATATATATATATATTACTTATATATATATATATTATTATTATAATATTAAGATTAAGAAAGCAAGAAAACGGATGCACGAGGCTAATGCTATAGGCTTGAGCGCGTTAGCGCTTAATCAATCCGTTGCTTGTTCCTTTCGTGACTCAAACAACCGGTATTATTTTCGGCTCGCAACGACTCAAAGGGGCGGGGGCTATATATTTTCTTGCAAAGCAGGCTGTTCGCCTTTCGGAAAGGGTGAGCCTCTTTGATTCAAAAGGCGCTACTAAACTACTCTAGTACAACTAGTGTTATTAGTACAAAAGAATGTCGTTCACCCCGCAAGCCCTTCGTATGCAAGCCCTACTGAAGTACCAAAGGCGAACGACATTAGTACAACTGTTAAGAATAATCTTCGATGTTGACTTTGTAAACTAATAGGCCAGTAGGTTACTTTTGAATCAAAGTAGCGACGAAAGGGGGAAATAGCTTAGTCGGTTAGAGTGCTGGTCTGTCATGCCGGAATTCGCGGGTTCGTACTCTATACAAAGGGCCTTTCCTTTCAAATGACAACTGCCTTTTCCTGCTGCGAGGGCCTTGAAACCAAACCGCCCCCGCCCGAAAATGCCCATTCCTTTCTCGTTGGGGGAAAAAGTACTCGCTGTCCTATTACAGCCAACTCTCAATGAGAAAAGATTCATTTTTAAGAAGTTCATTTGATGAATTAACAAGTCTCACCACCTTCTTTTGAACTATATCTATTTCTTTTAGAACTCTAGACACACTGACGGGAGCAACAAAATATAGAAGTCCCGCGGAGCTGATGACCGCGGGTGGAGAATTACTCGATAAATAGAAGACCATGCTACCATTTTGGGCCAACAAGTTCAAAATCTTCGTCAACGCAAGGAAAGGACATGACAATCAATCCGAATCCAAGCAACACCCATGGAACCCACCCAGCGTAAGGAAAAAGAGTGCCATCCGGGTGCAACTTCTAGACGTAGCACAATTCTGCTAAAACTTGCAAAAAAGATCTGCATCTGTTTGTTCGAGTTAGCGATAGGGCAGCAACCTTTGGCTCCCCACACGGTTGTGGCCGGCTACACGGGAAGGAGCCCCTCTGCTTACAAGTTGCTAAGGATTGGCAGCAGCAAACTGAGATTGCTAAGGCTTAAACCTTGGAAAGGGCAGCTAATGTTCGAAAGGCCCAACGGATCACCATAGGATAGAACCCTTGCGACCTTCTCCCCTCTGACTTAGGACTCACTACCCGCTTGAAAGCCCTACTACTGTCTTGCTTAAGACTAGAACCCGGACTGTATTCACTCTTTCTCTTTGTTCTCTACTTGGTAGCTGCTTCTTCACCTTTCAAGTAGCTGTACTGTATCAATATGGAGACTAGGTTGCATCATGGAAAGTTCATTAAAAAATCTTCCAACATCTCAATATTCTCCTTTTTTCAGCACCTCCAATCTCCGCACCATGTTCGTTTTGTGACTGTCCATATTTTCCAAATTTCAAATCGCTATGCCCCAACAAGAAAACGGATGCGCTAACGCCCTTATTAGAATAGGCTTGAGCGCTAGCGCGCCCCTATCTCGTCAGCCGTTGCTTGTTCGGTCGAGCACTTCGTTCCTTACTTTCCAGTCTTTTTCTGAAGTTCCTTCTAGATTACCGTCAAATAGGTTCTTCTGCCGCTTCATTGTTTGATCGGCATACGAGGGTGTCAGCACTAAGAAAGAAAATCTGACAATTAAGATCAGTACTAAGTTAGAAGGAAACTAAGCATCAGGACCTAAGAAAAAAAGGGATAGTACCGTCAGTGTCATCACTGAATCAGGTACATCTAGGTTGGTGGAAACTAGGTCCGCATATCAAAGAAGATTTCTGTTATTGAGTCCCTTCTAAGCAGGCTCAGGATATGGGCAGTGCATATGACAGACGATCAGGGAATTTTCTTCTTAATAGAGTACCAGACTTCTCACACGGTTATATGACAAAAGATCAGGTCTCCGACCAAACTTCCCTTAGCTACTTTGAAACAACACATTCCACACTTAATTAAAAGGGCTTAACGATGCCATAGTCTGTACACGCCTAACTTATCCCTTATTCAGGATTGGTTATTTTGTCATACCGAAATGAACTTAGTTTCTCTAATTCCAACCGATGCGATTTTGGGAACTTGCACTCCTGATAACAAACAAAACCTGGATTCTATCTCTTCCTTCTGTGAAGCGTATCTATTTGTTGGTTGATTGGCTTTTGGTGCTGCTCTAACCACGCTGTGGAGTTGAACCACAATTCTTCCTTACCTTTAGTGGTGAAATTCCACTTCCCTTTTTCATAGCTATTATGGAGGAACCACCGCCCTCACTCAATTCTAATCTCGAAATCTTTACCCGATCAGGAAATTCTTATCTTATATGGAACCATAGGTCTGAGTTTCGTTTCCTATATGTGATTTCGTTCTATCCGACTTCGAGAACTTGTAGGGGGCTACCCACCCTTTCCCTCTAACCTCTCACTCCCTAAGGAATGAAAGGCCACATCTAAGCCCAAACCACTGGAATACAAATGAGATCTAGAATTACACCAAATAATAGTACATGGCTTTTCTTCTCGAACCCATGTCCTCCAAATAAATTGCACCTCCATAATTCAATTCAAGATAGATAGAAGGGAGAATGCCGCTGACAAAGATGAGCTCTACCAATCTCTCCTTTTTTTATTCCATCAAAGGCCAGTTCTAATTTCTCCTTAGAAATTTCATCCATAAGACTTTTATAAGGTAGGCTCCGGTGGGTCCCCTGGTTATCTATTTGCTTAAGGTAGTCCAAGTACGTATCCAATGAGAATGCACTACCTTTAGGATAGAAGAGCACCCCCCTAATCTGGTGCCTTTTCTCTAAAATGGAATCTTCTTGAACCCTGTCCGAACGAAGGGCTTCCTCTATCTTAAGCTCCATTTGGAATTGGGTCTCAATTATTGCCTCATAAATATCTTCGGGCAAGGGACGCTTGATAGTATTTATGCTAAGACGATCACTAAGCTCCCGACGCCTCTATCCGTCCTCTTGTAACGGATGATAAACCTCA
Source organism: Nicotiana paniculata (assembly GCA_005239505.1). Classification (NCBI taxonomy): domain Eukaryota; kingdom Viridiplantae; phylum Streptophyta; class Magnoliopsida; order Solanales; family Solanaceae; genus Nicotiana; species Nicotiana paniculata. The sequence continues at coordinate 11,069 of ML310173.1, forward strand.
GAAATAGGCGCTGCGGGTTCACCAGGGTTGGGAGATTCCGGGGCCGGTTGGTTGAGACTGGCTTCGGAATTACCATGGGAATTGCTTCCAAATAAATCAGTCCACCTGAAGCCCCTTCCTATAGCGCTCTCACCTGATCCTGAGCCAGAGGCCCCCGAAGGAGCCATCATCATCTTATTTTCCAGATCAAGACCCACAAAAACCATTGCAAGTAGGAAACCTCCGGAATACCACCTTAACCGACTAACAACCAAGTGAACAAGAATTCGTTGGTATAAGCGCCCCAATAAGATATCAAAATTTAGACCAAAAGATTGTAGTAATAGAGAAGCGAAGCCAAGAACACCAAAAAAAATGAGAAGGGAAAAGACCCTTCCTCGAAGACGAGGAGATAAGGGACGAAGGATATTCATGGTAGTGCAGTTAGTATGATCGCTATTTCCTGCGACAGCCCTTGTCCTAGTGATATCCTAATTCGGCTACCTCTCCCACTCATCAAGGCAGACATCAGAAACAAAACTATTGCCAAGGGAGACCGGAGTATGCGATGCCCCATCACCTACAAAACGATCAGTTACTGACGTACTGCGCTTCTCAGGGCCCTCTACGACAGAGTGATCCCGCCGGGGTGATCCAGTCACCCGGAGTTCAAGTTCGATCCATTAGGTTCTTTTTTTTTTCCAGAAAAGAAACGAGATACAAGAAAATATCTTTGATTACGATTAAAAGGAACAATCTCAAATATACCAAGATTCTTTCTTGGTGAACATGATCTTCCATAATCTCTTCGATCCCTTCATTTATGTGCCAGAATAGAGAGAGATTTGGTAGGAAAGTGGAAGAGACCTTTTTGTATATGATAATCAAAGGGAGTGGAAAGCTGCAGTAATTCTTTGGAAAATACCGGTTCTCTTTGTCTTCGAGCTTTCATTCCTCAATCCACTGATTCCTTCCTTCATATACCTCCCCACCAATAGATAGAGACAAATAGGAATAACCGAACCACGTCTACAAAATGCCAGTACCATGTAGCTGCTTCAAAGCCAACGTGATGCTCCTTGGTCAGATGACCAAGATATTGGCGAATACTACATATGATCGAGAAAATAGTACCTATAATCACATGAAAACCATGAAAGCCAGTTTCTAAGAAAAAGGTAGAACCATAAATACTATCCGAAATAGTGAAGGGTGCTTGATAATATTCCATTCCTTGAAAGCCTGTGAATACTAGAGCCAGTGCAACGGTAGCTACTAAAGCGTAAACTGCTCGTTTTTCCTTCCCCGTGAGTATAGCATGATGAGCCCAAGTTACGACAACTCCGGATGAAGGGGAATAAGGTTATTAAGAAAAGGTATTTCCCAAGGATCTAAAACCACAATCCCTTTTAGGGGCCAAATACCTCCGATCTCTACCGTAGCTGCCAAATAAGAATGAGAAGAAGCCCGAAAAGAGCAAAAAAGAACATGTCCTAATTGTACGACTTTGGTATGATGTCCTTCGAACGTGGATTCACGTAGAACATCACGCCACCATACGAACATGGTATATATGATAAATATGAGGCCCAAACTGAGAAGTGTTGCACCCCTTTGAAATGAGTGCATGTACATCACACCTCCTACGGTTGTTGCCAAAGCTCCGAGTGAACCCGAAATAGGCCATGGACTTGGATCTACCAAATGATAAGAATGCCTCTGAGATTCAATTATAAACCACTTTGCCTAGGTTCTATGTAAACCCCCCCTTCACCCCCACCCCCTAAATTAGTAAAGTAAAGAAGGGCTCTTTGGGGTCTAATTTTCTTTCTATCTGACAGGACAAACAAAGAAATAGGAAGGGATGGTTCTTTCATTCCATTGATAGAAGTCTAACTAGAAAAATACTCTCTCTATTACTTTGAGAAGAGAATCGTTGGTTTGACCGACGAACTAAGTGGGAAAATAAACCTTCTTTCTTTGATTTGAAGCAAGATTTTTGAAAGTAACAATTCCATTCAGTTCGCTTTCAGAAAATTTACTGGTCGCAGATTAGTTTGTTCTGCGCCGCCAGCGGCCTCAACTCAAAGGCGCAGGTTGATCTCTTTGGTTGAGGCTACATTCATTTATTCATATTCAACTTGACACGTGGGAAGGTCTTACTCTACTAGTGGCTCGGCTTGGTCTCGCTCCCTTCCCGCACTATTCCTCCCCATTAAAAAGAGAGATTGAGAATCTCGAGAACCTTTCCGAACGTCTGTCTTCATGGGGCGATTGGAAAAGAAAGGAGTATTTAATTCTTTTACTGCCTTCCATTCCACTATTCTGATCGAATTAATTGCTCTTCCGAACGACCAAGTCATAATGAGATTAAAAACCGATGCTTNTTTAATTTCTCTTTCGAACGACCAAGTCATAATGAGATTAAAAACCGATGCTTTCTTGGATGTGTGGAACATGGATTAGCATTATGTCATTCCTACAAGTGATGACCCACCTCAAATTACTATGTACAGACTTAGAGATCAAATATAATATGTTTCTTTCCATCCCTCGTGAGCCACTTATTTCTCCGAAACAAGAGATTAAAGTCATCTTCCTCCTTTTTCCCAAGAAGTCGACGGTGTTACACCATTGGGATACTTCGAATAAACTTGAGTACATATAGGATACACCGGTGCTAAAACCTTTTCTCAAGATATCTTCCAAACTGATGGGGTCATTGTTCCGAATATTGTTCTCCCGGTGTGAAACCAGTTGGTTCTGTAGTTTTAGAATTCTGCTGATCCCAAGTACCCCATCTCCATAATTGCATATAAGAATATAGAAAGTAAAGAGGAAAAAGCATGAACAGAAGAATTGTGTGAAATAAGTGAATTTATCCAGTTGAGGCATTCTAGATTGATTGAGACAAAAAGATTCCCTCAATACAGCTTAACTCCGTCAAGACTGTACGAGTAGTGAAGAAGTATGGAGCACTTTGGTTGGTTGTTGACCAACAGACAGCATGGGAGAAAAAAAGAGAGAACTCTTTCTTTTTTATTATGATTGGGCCCTGCGGTGGTAGAACCTTGTGAACCAGGCGTACTACTGAACTTGCTTTTCTTCTCTTATGAAATTTCAACTGCTACTTTCATTTCAGATACATTCAAATCCATTATTTTTTGTAGCCTGAAGAGGAAATATAGATTTTTAGTAGAGGAAGGACGTAGCTGGAACAATGAGGGAAATGAAGGCACTAGCAGATGAAGTTTTTGGAATAGATCGCTAGCTCTACTTCTCAGTCAATCCCCTTTGTTCATGGCTTTGAATTTATTTTTAATGCTTATATTTTATGTAAAGATATCGATGATCGCTTAATTAATCTTTCCTTTCCCGCTTCTGAATGAGAAGTGGTTTTTTTGATTCCTGCGGTTTTGGCCTGAGAAAAGTGATCTCTGAAACTGCAATTCGATTGAAAAGTTACCAATAGAATAGGCTTTAGAGTAGCTCTTTCCAGATAGGTCTAGTAGCCATTTATAGAAATTGAATTAATTAAAAGGAGACAAATAGTTGGGATTCACACGCACAACCTTATCCTATGAGTCTGCCTATGCCACGAGCCTGCCTTTGAGAGACTTTCCGCTGGTTCCCTTCGTCGGCGTCACTGGACCTCGTTAGCATTTCAAAAAGAATTGGAGGCTCAAAACGAATGGTCAAAGGAATTGATGATTCGTGTTCATTCTTCGATCTTCGCCTAGTCTTAGAACCTGAACTGTAGAGAGGGGAACAAGCACCTCTTTCTGCCGCTCTCCTCCTAGATGTAGGTATTCCTGGATGTGAGAACACTGCTGCCCAACTTATAACTCGGTCACTCCCCGTCTTCATCCTAGTCGCCACTGGTACTATTCATCTATACTATATATGTATGACTCCTGCTTTCTTCCCAATGGAATGATCTGGACCCTTGCGAAAGGACCTTAAAAACCGACGACCTTGACTGAAAAGCTCCCAATTAGGTCAATAGCTGGCCGAGTCGCTGATAGACCAAATAAGCACAGTAGCTGTTTAGAGCTGAAGGAGATCTATTTGGTATTCTATAGCCTACGCACTTGCCTTTAGGGGATCGAAGTTGGATGAATCTCCAATGGTTCCTCCATCGGCGTCATCGAACCACGTTAGCAATCCAAAATAATTGGAAGCTCGAAACGACCAGTCAAAGGAATTGATCCATTTAGTTCTGTTCTTCTCCTAGTTTTATAGCACACCCATGTTGAGGGATATTTCCGACGCTAAGTGCGCTACATCTCCTGTCCAACCAAGTGAAGAATATTTTGTCCAAGCTTGCATCCTTATTCTGCCATTGGGAATGGAACATCTCTCCACTTGCAAGTGGTAGAAATTAAGGACTCTGTTGCAGGTTTTGGTTGATTAAAGAATCCTCTCAGAAGCCCATGTTTATTGTCAAAAACGAGACCTTTACGGGTCTGATTCTGATGGCTTGGCTCCTTATATCGCCGTGCCTTCCAAATGCGTTATATTGGGCTTTTGACATGATTTGTCAACAACGGGTCTTGGCGCCTTGGCTGCTGCTTAAACATGACATACTCTCAGAAGCCCATGTATATTAGTCAAATATGTGACTTTCACAGGTCCGCTTGCTATTTTTCGTCAAATGGAAAGTTAGGTCATAGGGCTTTTCTGGTACTTTGCGAAAGATGCGTGAATTGGCCTGCTGAACCAATCTTGCTTAGGGCGGGTGACCATCTTATAACTGAAGATAAGCACCAAAAGTTAGAGAAGTGAGGCGTTCGGGACCTATTCTAGTAGAGGAACCAACCCCAGAAAACCTGACCAAAATATATCTAAGTTCCCGTCACTAACCTTACTTCGGACTATGTGGCTGATCCGCTGATAAAAGACAGTAAGGCAAAGAGAAAGTACCATTTTTCTTAAGTTAAAATGAATCTAATATATTGAAAAGTCAATGTTTCCAAGGAGAACAGATGATGCAAAGAATCGATCCAACTATATACCAACGGAAAGACATTACGGGCGGTCATATCCCATCGTATTCACGTATCAATGCGTAAGAGGTCATATAATAGTTGCGTCGTTGCGCCTAAAGTCTTATGGCTGAAGGTCTCCGGTGTGTCGTAATAGCCTACTGGTATACAAGAACACCGTGCTCTAGGTTGTTTAAGCCTATGAGCATAAAGAAGGAAGTCTGTGCCAGAGATCCCTCTACACAAGATGCTGTGTAGAACCATATTGTGGTCATTAAGTATAGGAACTCGATAAGGCAGACCTCTCCGAGAAACATCATCGTACCAGAAGTTTCTTAAGAGCCCAATTATATGTGCAAGCGATATAATTTATAATATGAATAAGGTTTGACAACAAGACGTGAAGGTCTCAGAAAAGTAAATACCTGCCTGCTGATGGAAGCCTTTCTCCATAAAGTATGCCACTGGAGGGGTCCTTCCCTGCAATATATGTAGGAGGGTCATCTTCTACTTAATTTCTTCTAGAAGTGAAGGTTGTCAAGGAAGACCATTCAGTATACTAATGTTAGCGAATCAGATTCTTCAAAAGAAGAGTCTGCAGGGGCAGGAAATCTAGTTTCCAAATAAGTTAGAGTCTTACCAGAAGCTCTTCCTTTGACAGCTATTCCTATGTCAGCTACTACTTTGTCAGAGGCTAAGTTCCCTCTATCTTCCGGGTAGGGAGTAGAAGAAGAAGTCCTCGTGACTCGGCTACATAAATTATCATATGGTCCGAACAGATTTACATTGTCAATCAAATAGAGAAAGATAGTTTTTTGTACTTACCTTCCTACTAATAATAGATATGGTCGGTGATGCGATCCTCTTTCCTACCTAATCTAAGATTAATCTTAGTTTACAAGAAGTTTTCTTATGAAAGAAAGTGGACGTTTCTTTTTACTCAGTGAATGTTGCCGAATCNGTTTACAAGAAGTTTTCTTATGAAAGAAAGTGGACGTTTCTTTTTACTCAGTGAATGTTGCTGAATCACTCGTTCTATAGGAGTAATAAGCGAAAAAGGGGATTCTTTAGGCTACTCCGTGGAAGAGTCAACGCGAAAGAATGGTAGTATTCAACTTTATATTGTAAATTTTCAAGTTCTTTGTCTTAGCTTATCTTATTCTTCTTGAATTGCCTCGAATTACCTACGGATTTTGAGGGGTTCACTAGATTTTTGATTCCTTCCCCGTTTCTGAGAGCTGGGAAAGGTAAATATTACTATATTCTTTCTTCTCTCTCTTCTTCCTCCCTGACTTCATACTCGTTCTAACCCAACAAAAAAGGGCAGAGCTCCATTTGGTAGGTGGGTCTAGGGTGAACGAAAGAGATGTGTAGCAGAGGGTAGGTGAGGCATTGTGTCGTCGAAGAGAAAGAAATTGGCTCTTCCATTTCTTAGTAGGAGTGCCCCTATGTTAGCAGGACATTTCGTCCAAGAACAACGTTTGAGTTACTGCACTAACTACCTTCTTTTTTCTCGCCTAATGGCTCTATCTCTGAGGTAACCCGGACTAGTAGCAACCGATTCTAGTAAATAAGATATTCTTATATAGAATTGGTTCTTCTTTCTCTCTCCTTTATTCTAGAGGAATTGAGTCCTTCATTTCGGTCTAACTTCCTTACTCTACCCCGGTCTCACTCTGACAGCGTACTATCCTAGACATCTGTCTATCCCGACATTGATAGAAATTCATAGTTCTAGTACTTGCATTGCGGTCCGTCCATTAGTTCGATGATACTACAACTACTACTGCAACTTCAAGAACAACTACTGGAAAAAGATTCAACACTATAGTCTCACCCATAACGAGGAAGTTTGAGATGAACAGGAAAAAGAGAGTCATGGAAATGATAACTAGGAGAGCGGCTGAGGCGATCAGAGAATGAATGGAATATAAGAGCGTGGGATCAAAGAGAAAAAAATGGGATGAGGAAAGGCAAATCTATTAATCTACCTCTGAGGTAGAGGTTAAATTTCACCTTCAAGATTTCGATTAATTGAATCTCCCGCCCCTACTTCTACTAAAGCTAGCTCCCCTTTCATCGTCTGATGCGTGGCTAGAATTCATGATTTTAAGCATTATATACCTTGCATTTTATGTGTTTTAATGATAAAATACACGTCGTATGTGCCTAATGGGGTTTATTTTATGTGTAGATGAATTGGAAATGGAAACGGGGCTAAACGGATGCAAATACGTCGAAAAATACGCGAAAGGGGACACCCGGGCGATAGCCGGGCGTTGGAGCCAAATAGCCTGACCCAGCCTGGCGTTACCCAGGCCTTAGAGCCCTAACTCCAGGGGGGGCCTGGCGTTACCCAAGTCTTAGAGCCCAAACTCCAGGGGGGGCCTGGCGTTACCCAGGCCTTAGAGCCCAAATGCCAGGGTTCCCAGACGGCCAGAAATCGTGTTTTGACGGGTTTTAAGTGTTTCCAAATTGGAATAGAAGTCT
>MDKI01063604.1:0-126132 GCA_005239505.1 Nicotiana paniculata
ATGTCACTTAAAGTGGAAAAACTCCCTTATTACCCCTACCCGGTGAAAAAGAAGGTGTGACAGGCGTAATCCCGATATCAAAGTCAAAGCTATATATTCGAACTTGTAAGACCCCTAAAAAGGCAAACACTCGATATAGACACCGAGGTTATCTCACTCGGGGACTTAAAGGCTACAGCCAAATACAATGACCACCGTCATAAGGCTACGGCTGAACTGCAACTCGGAGACGTCCGACTGTTGCCATAAAATCAATGGCCTCCAATTACTTCGAAAAAACTTCGAAACGAACCGGTGAGAGGTCATACTGACGCAACGCGTAAGAGCCCAAGCCGTCAGCCACATTAAAGGGCGTACTGACCCAATACGTAAGAGCTCAAGTCACCAGCCTAAAAGAGCCTCAGGAGCGATTCAAAAAACCTGAGGGTCGATGAGACTCGAGTCGAAACCCGACTTGAAGACTAATCCCGAAACGGTTAACTAAAGCGCCTAAGGGCCAAATCCGTAAGAGCTCGAGCGCATGCCATATCAAAGGGCGTACCGACCTAATGCGTAAGAGCCCACGGGCCAGCCTAAAAATCCTCAGGGATGATTTAAATAAACTAAGGGTCGATGAGCTTGAGTCGAAACCCAACTCGAAGACTAAGCCCGAAACGGCTAACCAAAGCGCCTAAGGGTCGAATGCCTAAGAGCCCAAGCGCCAGCTACATGAAAGGTCGTACCGACCCAATGCGTAAGAGGCCAAGCGCCAACTATATGAAAGGTCGTACCGACCCAATGCATAAGAGCGTACGGGCCAGCCTAAAAATCCTCAGGGCTAATTCATAACCCAAAGGGTTTCATTTCTAAGTCCTATTTATCGGATTAATCATCGACAAGCATCAAAGTCTATTCTAAGAGACCAGAAAAGAAACAAGTGAATAATGAAAGGCCTTTTATATATGATAAAGGTTCACAAAGAATATTTACAAAGCTCAAAATCAGAGCCCTTGCATAGGGAAAAAAGAATAAATGAAAACCTAATCTACAGCTGAGGGTGCCTCCAACGACTCCCTCGGAGGTTATGCTTTCAGCGGCTTGGCCCTTGGCCCCTAGGTCCTCAACGACCTATTCCCCCTCGAGGAAGTCACCCTCATCTTCATCATCTTCTGAGACACTGCTCGAATCATCTTCGGAAGCAAGCAATTCCTCCGATTCCTTTTCTAGGGTCTTCACCCTCTCGATCTCAATAGACAAATCGAGGGCCCCTACATGAATATCCTCAAGAGCCTGCCTCCGAGACTTTAATCGGGAATTCTCCAAGGCTCAGGGAAGTTTAATCTCAGCCTTCTCAGCTGCTTTCCTAGCCTGGCATTTGCAGCAGCAACATCGATCTTATACGAGGCTACAAACGCATCAGCTTCAGCTTTAATCGAAGATAGTGCGGTGACCGATTCATCATAGAGGTCCTTATATTCGTTACTTTCGACCCTCGCATCCCGAAGGCAATGCTCAATCGAGGTTAACTTCCCTAGGAGGGCGTCTCTCTCAGAGGTAATCTTGATCACACACTGCTTAAATCCAAGGATCTCAGCATCTATGGCTCCGAATCCTTCCCACATCAAGGCATCTCTCTCCTTAAGCTGCGAAGATCAGCCCGATAAGGGTTAAGTATTGATGTCAAGAACAAAAATGAAACATACGAAGGCTATGTTACCTACTCATCAAGATCGCTCCGTTTCCGAGATACCGTTTCTAAACAAGCTCGGAGGTCCAGCATTTCTTCCTCATTTAGGTCAAGAAGAGCCCTGAGCTCATCTACCTCCGATAAAAATCTCCTACAGTCCCCCTCGTAGCGAGTCAGCTCAGACTGAAACTTGGTTGTGGTCCGATTGTAAAGCACTTTCGCCTGTAAGAAGGAGAGTCAAAGAAATGATAATCAAATCTCGAAACAATCGACGAAGAAATTACATGTTTGCAAAGCCTTTCAGCTTCCTCGAAAATAAGCAAGGCATTAAGTTCGGGATTCTTCTCGGCCGTAGTAAAGAGCCCCTCAGCTGCGTCTTTCCCTCCGGAGGGTTCCCCCCGCATCAAAAGATTTTATATTATGGGCATCACGTATCTCCCTCGGGGAAAATGTTGGGACCAGCAGAGAATTACCTACATCAATAAACCCGGCTAGATCGGTCGGGGCCTTCGGTTCGTAGCTAGGCTCCCATAACTCGTCCACCGAGTGCCCTTCGGACCGGAGAATATTTTGGCTGATAATCGGATCAGGGACATTGTCCGACCTACCCTCGAAAACCTCTTCGGCCATAGGTAGAATGGCATCATCGATTTCTGGTCGAGAAGCCCTCGACTCAACAATCATCGGATCAGCAAAGGCAGGAGCAGATACGCTTCCACTTCCCTTGGACAATATCGGGGAATCTTTTTTCTCGTCTAAGGCTGCGAAGTCGGCCTTAGACCTTTGCACTATAACCTTCTTTGGATCCAAAGGCTCGATCGATCATTCCCTCTTTCTCTTCTTCTCCTCATTTGCTTTTGGGATATCTGCTTCCCTAGGCGATGCTTCTCTCATCAAAGAGGCCTCCCCTAGGCATGCATAAACATAGAATATAAGGAGTCGGAATATATTCAGGGGACGTCTATTTTTAAAAAAAGGACTCAGGTATTGCGAAAGGAAAAGCCCCACCATGATTTTTAGCTTCCCATCGGCCCCTGGCCAGGTCGCGCCATACGGGCTCAGCATATGGGCAGGTAGAATCGAGCTGGCGAACCCAACTCAAAAGATCCTTAACCGCATCGGGATACCACGCAATAGCTGCATCATCGAAGGGAATTAGTTCAAGGGAGAGCTGGCACGAAGGAAAAATAAAAGTATTAACTTACGATTCGTATTTCATTCCTCGGGGAACGACATCCTTTCGAATGGAATCAAATCCGAAGTCCTAACTCGGAAAAAATCGCTCATCCACCCTCTGCCCCCGCCTTCATCAGTGCAAGCAAAGAAGACCTTTAATGCCCGACGTTGAAGTTTAATCAGACCATCCTAACAAAGTCGGGGACTGTACATTCTAATCAGGTAGTCAAGGGTGAAAGGCATCCCCTCGACCATATTTGCAAAATGCCTAATCATGTAAACATGCCAGAACAATGGGTGAATCTGGTCGAGCGCCACTTGATATCGCTTGCAGAAATCGAGAACCAAGGGGTCTATCGGCGGCGAAGATGGCCCTACCGGGCCTAGGGTAAATGGATAGGTGTATATACTAAGGAAGCTGATTTTATGGGTTGTTATGTTTTCCTCCCGGGAGGGAATCTCCACTTGCACCGCATCTCCCTAGTGACTGTCGGTCTTAACCTTCTCGATGTTTGTTATCAGGCTAACATATCATGATATGGGTTCACACCACCCCGGATTCGAAGAAGTTTTGTCGACCTTAAAATCAGAGGTCGTTTCGCAGGGTTCGGAGATGCACTCCTCGATATTTGGGGAACAATTGCTTTTCCCGTAGAGGATCGTGAAGAAGATGAGGCTTTATCATCTTGTGGAATAGTTTTGGAGTCATTCATGCTGAAAGATTTCGAAGGAAACGAGAGGGAGCTAATCATAAAAGGAATACAAGAAAGAAGTAATGGGAGATCTTTTTTGAAAAGGGGAGGAGAAGTAGTGAAAGAGGAGGGGCATAAGAAGGAGTATTTATAGGGGTCAACCGCGCGCGTTAAGGAAATCCAAAAGGAAGCCAACCGACGTAATAAATTTGAATCTTTTCAAAGACGGCGCGACTTTGGCTTTTGAAGCATCTCTCCAATCACGTCAGTCGCTTACGCGGCAGAACTGACAGAATAATGAAGGCATTGAAGAGTTGGTGAATTCAAATCGTTTCTTGTCTTTTCATTCCAAGAAACGCGGGAACTATCGGTATACGATAAAATCGGGGAAGCCCGATTTTAAGGCTTCTACAGCATTCTGAGCCTTGACCTCGACTGTATCAGAGTGGAATCTGAAGTTCAAACCCGAGGTGCACTCCTCGAGGAAGCATTCCGAGGGGTCGGTACACCTCGAGGCAGGGCAGAAATTGAAGACTATCATGGAAAAACGGGAAGTTCCAAAAGGCACGTGGTTAAAGCTGACCAAGTCTGCAAGAATAGTACATACCCGTACCGTGGCATTAAATGGTTGTACCAGTTATCTCTCTTTTGTAGTAATTACACATGTACTATGTTGGGATTCCCCCTCATATATAAAGGAGACCCTTGTCACTTTGTAAGACATATGATATTCAATACAAGAACAAGAATATTCTCTGCTCTCTAACTCAAATATTCTGTACAATTGTTTCACTGATTTATTGCCTTTCATTTATTGTGTTGATTAGTTGTTGTTGATTTATTACTCGTTATTAATCATAAATAGGCCATCTTCGAGGCCTTCAGTACTGTTATATTATTCTCGACAGCCCCTTGTCAAGCTCTTGAGCTCGACCTCGAGGTCCATTCCGATCAAGCTCGAGACCCCATCCCTCCACTGCTCGGTTTGCTTAATCTCATTAGCCTTCGCTCTTATTTCGTTTTCTCACTTCTCATCTAGCGTCTACTGCCTAAACAACTGGTGTTAAAATAGATCACGTATTTTTAGAACCATAAAATCAAATATAATATAATTACCATTTTCACAGTAAACAGGGATGTGAAAGAATTCGAGGGATGTTGAAAAAGAAGGCCTAAACGGAGGGCATCATTGGGTAAAACTTTCGTCTTATTTAGTGTGTTCATTTGAGAGGAAACTCAAACAGAAGCTAGTGTTGATATTTTCGTTTGATTATTCAATTTTTTTTTTTTATATTGTATTTAGCTGTTGTATAGAAATTTAACATTAAGGGTGTGTTTGGTACGAAGAAAAATATTGTTCGAAAATGTTTTCCTTATCAAGAGAATAGAAAATATTTTTTAAAACTCCTTCTCAACCTTTCCCACCCTCACCAACCCACCTCACACCCACCCACTTAACCCCACCCCACGCCTTCCCACTCCACCTTCTCTCTCCAAAAAGACTTTTTTTTTTAAATTTTAGTTTTTTTCTGTCACCACCCATCCTACTACCTCCACCCCGCCAAACCCAATCCCCTCCCCCTCGCAAAAAAATTTGTAATTTCAAATTTCTGATTTTTCGTTTTTCTGCACCACCCACCCCCACCTCGCCAAACCCCATTCCCCCACCCCTTACCCACCCACGCACGAAAAAAGTTTTCTTTTTACTTTTTTTTTTTGTAATTTCATATTTCTGTTTTTCGTTTTTCTGCAGACTCGCCCCTCCCCCATCCTCCCCGATTTTTTTTTTTAATTTTTTATGTATTTTTAGTTTTAGTTTTTTCATCTTTCGATTTACAAGTTCGAAATTTTACAAGTTTCAAAGTTATGAGTTCGAAAGTTTATGTGTTTGGAAGTTTACAAGTATAGAAATTATAAAGTTTTTACGGGTTCGAAAATTTCGCAAAGTTTAGCGGCTCGAAAGTTTATGAAATTGTGGGTTCGAACGGTTATTGATCCGAAAATTTATAACTTCATGTTTATTATATCTAAATTATTTATGAATACTGTTGAGAAGTTATTTTCCTTATTGCCTACCAAACACCAGAAAATGAATAATATTACTACTTGTTTTTCAAAAAAATATTTTCTTGAAAAATATTTTTCACAAAAAATATTTTTCGCTATACCAATCACACCCTAAAAGAAAATAATTATTCATATTTAGAAAAGTTTGAGTGTTTTCGTTAACAAAAAAAAAGAGCTTAGTGACTTTAGTGCAATAAAATAAAACTAAGCAACCATCGTGAAATTATCCCAAAAAGTTTATGCAAACAGGCGACTACTTTATTGCGAACGCGATGAACAAATCACCAATCAGCCAAAACACTCTCACGACACACTGATCGCGAATGTAAAAAAATATCAGAAGATCAGCTATGCAAAATTCAACTGAAATGGCCCGAAGCTCACCTGAGCCACACAGGACCCCGTCCAATCATATCAATAAGTTCAAATACATTTTCCAATTATATTAGAAGGAAAAAAAGTTAGAAGAACAAACCTAAATAGCCGCACACCCAATCACTTAAGCTAAAAATAGTTTGCGAATGTATAATATATGTATAACCATATATACTTTATGTATACTGATTAGAAAAAGTAAATTGTGAACCCAACAGACTATTTGAGTAAAGATTCCAAAATTCTTAGGTTAATACAAAACTGATAAATATATTCACCATAATATACTACGTTGGTAGATTTAACTTGCAAGTCCTTTTCTATGATGTTGTCCCCTGACGATCATTTGGAGATTGTGATCGTCAATGAATACAACTCGACTCAACAAAAATAGTTGATTATTCAAATTCCTGGCTTTAACTTAATTAGCATTATCTACATTTGTTCCACCCATTCAGTCGACTTCATAAAATTTCAGTCACTTTTGTACTACGTTTTTTATTCAATATATAGTCTAGTTTTCTTCTCCTCACTTACTTTCTTCGAATTCTGGATTCAATGTTTTGGTTTTGACCAAGTAAAGTTTTAATTGATGATATTTGTTAAAAGAAGGATAGTGTAATGAGGTTAAGTTTGATGTATTATCAGTTTAATTTATCCGCATGATCAGATTACTAATTAAGTAATTACATAAAAAAAAAATTATGATAAGTTAATGGGCAACCTAATAAAAATGATAGGATTTGAGTTTTATTTTTACGATGTTATCAGATATTTAATAGCTCCAATCATGGCTCTAGTCAACTTTGATTATGGGTTGGATCAATTAAGTAAATTCGTCGGATGCTCATTCAACTTATGAAAATATCCTATCAAAATCATTTTTATTTTTCTTAGGAAAATAAAGTCACTCAACTATTATTTGTTGACTCAGAAAATAAATATAACACATTTGACATACCATGTCATATTAAAATTTAATTTTTTAATGATAAAACTCGTTTAACCCATTTCTCTTATACCCATCTAACCCACCCAATAAAAAATTAAGTCTACTTTAACAGACCCTCAACATTAATCATTGCCCCAGTATTAACATCTATCTCTCTACTATTAACAACCTACAACCCCAGCAGTAACACGACTCAAAAAAGACTCAAATTGCATTGCTGCATTTGGATATTCTTACAATAAATAATGATATCGACAAAAAATATATATAAGCATGTAATCATAGAGACCAAAATCACACGTATCGGCATTCGTTTTCTTAGTTGAATAGTAGTCTTATTATCCAAAAGAAATTCTAAGAAAGTACTCAGAAAAAGAAATGTTCAAGAGACCCTTTCTTACATGAAGTTTGTGCCGAAATTTCTTTGAATAATAGAATTATAATGATGAAGCCTTTCATCGGCAAATATAAATAGAGAAAAAATATATAAAACACGAACAACTGAAGAACAGACAAACCCGATTAAAAAACAAATAGAAAACCTATATGAATAGACTAAGGAACTTTTAAAGTACACACATTTTCTTATTGGTGGGTTAGATGGTTATAAGGATCAGGGTTAAATGATTTTTATTATTAAAAATATAAAATTTTAATATGATATAGTACGTCAAATGCGTAGTATTTATTTTTTTAGTTGTGTAACTTTGTTGCCATTAAAAAGAAGTGACTTTGATAGATATTTACATTAGTTGATGAGCATCCAAGAAATTTACTCAAAAAAGTTTACTTCGTCAATTGTAGTACTATTATCACAAAAAGAATTTAAAAGATTCGTCTAGCACCAACACTGATTTAAGATAATCCCAAGAGTTATTCCTAAACTTCATTTTGTAGGTCAACTAATTATTAAAAATCGCCATAATAACAAATGGTCAATTCTCTTTATATATTTATTTAAAACACAAAATACCTTCCAAATAATAAGTCTCAAAGGCATCTTTTGCCAAGATGAGAAAGAAAACCGGCAAAGTCATTTTCTCATTCTCTTTTCCTTTATTTGACAAACATATATTTGGTCATAAATTTTGCTTATATTTTAGCAAAATTTCAAGTCTCAATTCTCAAATCCCAAAACCAGCTATCCCTCGTAGTATACATGTTCTTCTAAAATAAATTTGGGAAATATGTTTTGAAAACGTATGTACATACACATTTTCATCTTCAATTCAAACTTTACCAAAAACAAATTTTTTAAAATAAATTTAAAAATTTATGACCAAAAGCTAGCTAAATATGTTTTTCTCTATCGAAATGGCCTTGCCCTGTAAACAGAACAGTTTTTAGTTTTATCCTTAGTTACGGTAGACAAATATTTGTGATTTATTTTAAGAGTTTTTATTTCTTAAACTTTGTGTCTGCATCATAGCTTTCAGATGTACTACACATCTAAAAGCTGCATAAGCACGAAAAGAATTTAAAACTCAGTCTTAGTACTGACGCTGATTTAAGATAAGCACAAGAATTATTCCTAGAATTTGTAGCGCTAGGTGAACTTATTATTAAAATGCCATAATGAATAGTAGTCAAATCTCGCTCTATATATATATATATATAACACAAACTGTCCAAATAATCAGACTCAAACGCTTCTTTTGTCAAGATGAGCAAGAAAACCTGCAAAGTCTTTTTCTCATTTTCCTCTTTCTCTTTCTTCTTCATATGTTTAGCGATATTTTTCTGCATGGAAATGGCCATGGCACAGAACAGAAAAACAGTTCCCATAAATGTCGGAGTAGTGATGGACATAGATGCATGGGTTGGCAAAATGGGTTTAAGTTGTATTTCTATGGCTTTATCTGACTTTTATAGTTCTGATCATGGCTCTGATTATAAGACCAGACTGGTTCTCCATACTCGGGACTCAAAGAGAGACGTTGTTGCTGCTGCTGCAGCAGGTAAGGTGTGTGTGTGTGTGTATAACGTAAAAAATTTCTTACTTCTAGTAATTTGCCAGTTAAAGTAGGTTAAGTAAACTCTATTTTCCCGATCACCATATCAGACATGATAAGAAGAATTACATGATGTTATAGATTAACTAATTAACCTCATTGTGTAAAGACTTTGTATAGTATTAATGCATATACTCCTTCCGTTTTAATTTATGTGAACCTATTTACTTTTTACTCCATGTCAAAAAGAATGATCAATTTACGGTATAGTATTAGTGCATAGAGTTATGTGAATGTAGACGTTGTTGCTGTCGCATGCTTATGTTGATTCTTGCATTCTTTGAAAATGCAGCACTTAACCTATTGAAGGATGTTGAAGTGGAAGCCATAATAGGTCCAACATCATCAATGCAAGCTGATTTCATAATTGGTTTAGGAGAGAAATCTCACGTACCCATCATCTCATTTTCTGCTACAAGTCCTTCCCTCTCATCATTTCGTAGTCCATACTTCATTCGTGCCACTCTAAATGATTCCTCTCAAGTTCAAACGATTAGTTCCATTATCCAATCTTTTGGATGGAGAGAAGTTGTCCCTATATATATTGACAATCAATTTGGAGAAGGAATTATACCATTCTTGGCGGATGCACTGGAAAAAATCAATGCACGTATCCCTTATCGAAGTGTTATTCCTGAATTCGCCACCGATGATCAAATAACATCTGAACTTTACAAATTAATGAGTATGCAAACTCGGGTTTTTGTTGTGCATATGACAACTTCACTTGGTGCCAAAATTTTTACTATGGCCAAAGAACTTGGAATGATGAGTGAAGGGTATGTTTGGATTATTACAGATGCTATGACAAATGAACTTACTTCTATGGATTCTTCCGCTATTGAATCCATGCAAGGAGTTATAGGAGTGAAGTCCTATGTCCCGAGAAATAAAAGGCTTGAAAATTTTACTACAAGGTGGAAATTGAAGTTTCAACAAGAAAATCCAACAATTCTTAATGCAGAATTGAATGTGTTTGGACTATGGGCTTATGACGCAGCAACTGCACTAGCTATGGCGGTGGAGAAATCAAGAATCACTGGAGCACCTTTTCAGAAGCTAAATCTTTCAGGTACATGAGGAAAATGTATGGTTTGAGTCAAACTTGGCTAGTAAAATTAATAAACGAATAATGACCCATGACCCATCCGTCCAAATTTGTTTGGGTCAGAATAGGTGGACCAAATGTGTAAGATAATCGGTCATAACACAACTTAGCCCCAACATGACCTAACCTTTCCCTCCTTTTTTATTTTATATTTGAAAAAAAAAAGAGAGTAGAAGTTAATGTATTTTTCTTAAATTATTAGTTCATTCAAATTTACATAGTTCTGAATCTTCAAATTTGATATTTTTTGTTTAGGTTAGGGTTTACATATTGACTCATTTAGTTACACTTTTTGACTCCTTTTAACACAATATTTTCAGGAAATGCAACAGATCTTGAAGCTATTGGAGTTTCCAAAGATGGTCCAAAGCTTCTTGAAGCTATACTAAACACTACTTTCAAAGGACTTACTGGATATTTTCAAATTGTTGAAGGGCAATTGCAGTCACCAGCTTATCAGATTATAAATGTGTTTGGTAATGGTGCAAAAGGAATTGGTTTTTGGACAAAAGAAAATGGGATTGTTAAAAAACTGAATTTGAGAAGTGGATATTCCATTTCTAAGGAGAATTTTGGGTCTATTATATGGCCTGGTGACACTACTTCTGTTCCTAAAGGTTGGGTAATTCCAACAAATGGGAAGAAATTGAAGATTGGAGTTCCAGTAAAAGATGGTTTCAGTGAATTTGTGAAAGTTACAACAGATTTTACTACTAACACAACAATAGTAACTGGTTACTGCATTGATATTTTTGATACAGTAATGAAAGCATTACCATATTATGTTCCTTATGAGTATGTTCCATTTGCAACTCCCGATGGAAAGAGTGCTGGAAATTACAATGATCTTGTTTATCAAGTATTTCTTGGGGTAAATTTCTTTGGCCTCTCTTAGAAATTCTGCCTTTATATAACTTATATATACTGCAGTGGAAAGAGCTTTTACAATCAATATATTATAATATGTTGTAAGAGTTAACTCCAACGTATATTGTGCATTAATACTTTCATCGTTGTTACTACATGCCACAAGGATTAACCAATGAACAGAACTTTGATGTTGTTGTAGGGGATACAGCGATTATCTCAAATAGGTCACAATATGTTGATTTCACGTTACCATACACAGAATCTGGAGTCACAATGATAGTGCCAATCAAAGATGATAACAGAGATAATGCATGGGTATTCTTGAAGCCATTGACTTGGGAACTATGGTTAACAAGCTTCTGTTTTTTTGTTTTCATTGGTTTTGTCATTTGGGTACTTGAACATAGAGTTAATGAAGATTTCAGAGGACCTCCTTGGCACCAAGTTGGCATGATCTTTTGGTTCTCCTTCTCAACTGTGGTCTTTGCACAGAGTAATTTCATTTTCCTCCTCCTTAATTAGTAGTACTCCTTTTTTAGTCTATTCAAGAAAGAATACTAGTACTTCTATTTTTAAAAACTCTTTAATTTTAATATTGCAGAAGATCGTGGATTAACTAGAACACAATCATACACAACGCAAATAGAAAAAAAAAATAACACAAGAGTTTAACGAGGTTCGGCTAAGCCTCATCCTTGGTGCAGAAGCAAAAATATTTGTCACTATGAATAAGAAGAATAACAAAGTACAATGAATCCCTAGTTACAAACTCTATGTATAGATCCCAAATAGTCCTAATTCCTTAACCTATAAGAGAAAGATTTTCGTAAGCATAGATACGTACTTCAATCTTAGTTAGCCACTTTTAATGTTAATTTTCTTCTTTTTGGTTCTTGATACTGACAGAGGAGAAGGTAGTGAGCAACTTGGCAAGGTTTGTGTTGATCATCTGGTTCTTAGTAGTATTTATATTGACTTCAAGCTACACAGCAAGTCTTACATCAATGTTAACAGTAGAAAAACTCCAGCCAACAGTTAGTGATGTAAAAGAACTTCTAAAGAATAAGGAGTATGTGGGCTACCAACAAGGATCATTTGTAGCAGGACTTCTAAGAAAAATGAACTTTGATGAGGACAGGCTTAAGCAATTTAACAATCCAGAGGAATGTGTTGATTTACTCTCTAAAGGAAGTGCCAATGGTGGTATTGCTGCTGCTTTTGATGAGATTCCTTATGTGAAGCTTTTCCTCTCAAATTATAGCTCTAAATTTACCACCGTTGGACCTATGTATAAAACTGATGGCTTTGGCTTTGTAAGTAATTACCTCCGATCCATTTTTTCTTGATTTTCATCAACGTTAATTCATCATTATATTCTTGTGATTTTCATCCAGGCATTCCCAATAGGATCTCCTCTAGTACATGATGTTTCAAGAGCAGTTTTGAATGTCACAGAAGGTGAAAAGATGGTACTAATAGAGAAAAAATGGTTCGGCAAATTGACTAGTTCAGAATCTAGCACTTCACTCTCATCCTCCAATAATAGTCTTGGCCTTGATAGCTTCTGGGGACTCTTTGTCATAGCTGTAATTGCTGCAATTTTGGCTCTCCTCATCTTTCTAACAACATTCATGCATGAACATTGGCACATCGTAAGACAACCTAGTATTCCGTTCCACGAAAGAATCAGAATCTTGTCTTTAAAATTTGACAGAAAAGACTATAGTAGCCATACTTTCAAGAAGAGTGAACCAAGAGATGCAGTGGCAGTTTCAGGACATATGGATTTTCCACATGATAATTTCTCAATGCTTCCTTCTCCACGAACGAACGGTCCGCCAAGTCCAAGTATTTCTAGTCATACTGAGCAGATTTTTCATCTTCCAAGAGAGGAAGGAGTGACTCCACCTTTGCATGAAGAGAATGTAGCAGTTAGTACTCAGGAGAGTGCCATTGAGTCGGCCGTTGAACTAACTGAACGCCGTTGATGCTTTCTCTTATCTATCTTAAATTGCCATCTTTAATTTGTATATTGGTGTGAAAGGGATTATGTTTGTTTTTTAGTAAGCCTTTAATGTAGTATTAAGTTCATTTTTACTTCTTCCATGGTGCAAAAGACCAAATCAGTTAATAAATCTGAACGACTTTGATAAGGTGTTACGTTGAATCCTGCAACTTCAATGGGAATGTTTCCCATTTACTTTATCAATCTCCACATAAAAATCACCATCAATTAATATAATATTTGGTTATTGCTCGAGCATAGGTTGCTCGAGCCTTGGCACAAAGCATAGGTTGCTCGAGCCCTGGCACAGAGCATATATGCATGTATAATCATTTTTCACAAGAATAAAGAGAAGTATTTTTCCTTGTTTATATTTGATGCCTTAGAAAAAGTTTTTCTACTTTTCAATTCCATACTGTCGATCTATTATGGAAACAGGCTTAAGGGCCGATCATAACCAGTATTCGGATAATCACCCCCACACTCGGGGACTACCGTCCGAAAAGTAAATTCGAACAAGATCGATTTATTGAAACGTCGAGGTCATAATACCTTTTAGGCAACCCTCAAATTTTAAAGTCCACGAGCACCCCACTCGGGGACTATTACTTCGGGCAAGCTCAAAGTAAACGAGAAAATAAGCCCAACCGGCAAGTCCCGTACTAAGAGGCTACGGTCGAATTAACACGGTTCAAAGATATCCGAATTCTGTAACAAAGTAGGCCTTCGAATTCTTTCATAACCGGTTTTAAAGGCTATCCCCGACAAAGTCATAAAAGGCTTCGATAATATCGAGCCTCAAAAATTCTAATGAATGCAAAATTTCTTCGAACTCTCAAACGATTTCTTATTATTTCATGCCAAGGCATTCCAAGTTTTGTAAAAACAAATGATAAAAACTTTTTTGAGCCGAAAAGGGTAGAAAGCCTTAAATATATAAACAATCATTTTACAAAGGCCGGATCGGCAAAATACAAAAATGCAAAGGCCCAAGGGCTGTTTTTACTTTGATTCGAGAGATCATTCTCGCTCAAATGGTAAACCTAAGGGTTACCATATTTCGAGTCCGAACAAGCCTTCGATCGATCATAAAGCCTAAAGGCTACATTGATTTGGTTTCAATCAAATCGAATAAGACTTCGTTATTTTATAAGACATTTCAACTTTTGTAAAAGGGAAGAAAGGTTTTATATATACTTCATAAATTAGTTACAAAGGCAACACGGCCTGATGAAAATTCTTTACAAACGGCCCAAAAATGGCCCCAGAAAAAAGTAGAAAAAGAAAAAGTTAAAAATACACTAAGTCCTAAGAGGCTTGGTCTCCATCCGGCGCATCATCTCCGTCATCAAAATCTTCTTCTTCGAACTCACTGAAGCCGTCGGAGTCATCTTCGAGGCATGCCAGCTTCGGAGTCTGATTTTCTTCTGCTCGGGCATTGTCAATCTCGACCGTAATGTTGAAATCTTGGGCTTGAGCATCCTCGAGGGCCTCCCTTCGAGCTTTCCACTTGGTATGGTCGATCATGCTTCTGGCTTTGGTCTGGATGGCCGTGATGTTGGTTTTGAACCGATCCACCTTTTCATCAGCCTTGATGCCGGCCTCGGCCACCTCAGACTTAACCTCCTCGAGCTTGTTGACGGATGAATCCAGTTGAGACTGAAGCTCTTTGATCCTCTCGATCTGTACCGAGTTTTTCTCTTTCTCATCTTGAATCCGAGTATCGTCCGAATCCAATTGAGCCTGGACAGTCTCATTTATCGCGGCCAAGACATCCATGTTTCCTTTGAAAACCTCGACCTCGGCCCGTACATCATCCACCTACTTGCTGAGCAGGTGGATCTTCTCGAGCCAGTGTTGGATATGTAAAATTGGGTCATTAGTTGTTATCTCTAATTGGCTTCACTATAATGGATCATTCAAAATACCTATTCGGCTATGTCGGTGTGCTCATCCCGAGCTGCAACCAAATCGGCCTGGAGTCTTTCACTGAGGAGCCTATAAGTATCACTCTTCTCAGTAAGGCGGCACACTTTGGCCTTGTGCTCCTCTCGGACTTTGACGAAGGCTTCGTGGTACAACACCGAATCCTTCAAGTAAGGGAAAAAGTGTTAGGAGTAATCTAAAAATACAAAGAAAGTAAGAAATAAAGTTTCAAAGGTTACCCGATTTAGTGCATGTTGGGCCTCCTTGAATAAGTAGGCAACCCCAGTGACATTCATCACCGCTTGGCCATCTTCGTTCACCGACCCTCTTAGATAGATGCCGACTCGACCAGGGGGGAGAAAACTCGAGTATCTTCAGGGACAGTCAGCACCAGATGCCGTTTCTGGTTAGGGTTGGCACTCGGAGCCGGAAATTCGTCTACCAACTTCAAGCTTGATGGAGATCCAGTTTCCCCCGGCGATGGTACCTTATTCGGCACTGATAGGTCACCAATCCCAAGGAACTCCTCGGAAGTAGCCACTTCGAGCCCGTCGAAGAAACCATGAAGATCGACCCGCTGACCTTCCAGCATGTTGGCCTCTCGAATCATGGAATTTGAGATTTAAGGGGAGTCAGAAATGTCGACCACCCCGAACATAACCGCAGGGACCTCTTCTGTTGTTTGTGGAGCCTTGCCTCGAGATTTTCCCTCCGCCTTCTTTGCTGGGGATGGGACGACTTCTACCTCAGGGACCTCAGCCGAAGCTCCCTTGTCTATTGCCTCCGGTTCGGAGGACTTCTGTGCCGAAACTGTAGCTCGTAGATGAGCCACCAACCCAGTTTCTTCTTCTTCTTCTTTTTATTCCTCTTTGGACTCGTCCATTAGCCGGGGGACTGATTCCAAAGATAAGGGAACAATGTTCCCCTTAGGCTTGTGAGGCTTCCTCGTCGGCCTCTTTTCTTCCGAGCCTAGGGGACTCGGGGCCCTTTTTCTTGTTTTCTCCTTAGCCGGCTTTGGAGCTGATGGTTGAGGGAGGATTTCTTCGTCATTGGGAGGAGGTATCATCGCGACATCCTTCCCAAGACCTGCAAAGAGAAGGAATCAAGTTATTTAAGAAAAGATTGAAATGACAAACATTTAGAAAGAAGAAGTTTACCTTGATTGGAGACTCCCATCGACCCTTGGAAAGCTCCATCCAAGCTTGTTCGGAGTAGAGCCTCTGAGATACCAGGCCCTTGATCCATCTTTTCAAATCTAGAACCGGGTCTAGCATCTAGGGCACAACTGCAATAACGAAGTAAAAATAAACAAAGGTTTAAGGAAGTATAAATGGCAAAACGAGCATTCAAGGTAAAAGACACTTACGGTTAAAGTTCCACCTCTCTGGGAACATCATGTCCCCCGTAGGGATCAGGTTTGATGTCCTTATTTGGACAAACCTGCCTATTCAGCCTTGATCGCGGGTCTCATTGAAACTAGAAAATGGGGATCTACTGGCCCGACGGGAGAGTTTAATCAGTCCACTATATATCTGGGGACTATAGAAACGCATGAGATGATCGAGGGTAAATGAGCATCCCTTGATCTTTCTAGTGAAGAAGTGGAGAAGGAAGACGATCCTCCAGAACGACAGATGGATCTGGCGCAGGGTAATGTCATACCTTTTGTAGAAGGCTACTATTACAGGATCCAAGGGGCTGAATGTAAAGGGGTAAGTGTAAGCACTTATATACCCCTCTGTATATGTGGTGATCGATTCCTCAGGAGAAGGAATGACCACTTCCTTATTCTTCTAGTTGCACTCCTATTTGACCTTATCGAGGGGGTCCTCAGTAATGGTGCATATATACCTTGACATTGGCTCGCATCGGCCTTACACCGAGGGGTTTTTAGACCTTTCGAGCCCGGTCTCGGAGTAGCAGAGACACTCGAGATTTGGCCATTTAGATTTCAGCTGCATACCTTCCAGAGGTTGATTTAACCCATCGATCCCTTGAACGCTGTATGATAGCGTCATTCTTATGATGCGACTATGACCTGATCGAAGTGGCCCCACCGGTACGTTTTCCAAGATGTCATAATGGCTCTGTCAGAGCTGATGGGCTATCAGAGTAAATGAATAGTCGCTGCTTCCCTTATATATATTTGCTTTTTCTTCATTAAGGGATTTGCGGTTTGTAAAGCTAATTTTCTCTTTGGAGTCCCTCTTCTTGCATCATTTCTTCTGCTATCTCAGTTTGAAGCTTTTAACCGATTTTTCATCTTCTTTTACTTTCTTCACAGGAGTCATGACTTCCATGCCCAAATATGCTCACCAGGAAGAGGGAAGCTCTACCTCTGCTTCCCGCCTGGCCGGTGGTACACCACCGGCGTTTGGCGAGCTAACCTCGAACTATTTCATCTCGAGGAAGGACTTTACGTTAGAGAGACCTCTCAACGTTCCGGTCCATCAAGAACACACATCAAGGTTCATTTCATCAATAGAAGAGAGACACCTCGAGGCCGAGAGGAGAGACTGCGGATGGGGAGAAGAGGTGATGTTGCAGATACTTTCTCGGGAAGATGGTATCATGGCCCATGTAGAGAGGTTTTTTATGGCTTTGTAGCTGAGAAATAGCCACTTGTTACGCCTGTAACATTTCAAAAATGACATGAAGGATAACTTCTCTTTCCTCCCGAGTTGGAGTTTTCTGCGCTTCATGTTGGTTTTCCTGGTGTGCGCTTATGTTGGTATGAGAACTTATATCAATATGTTGGGCGTTGCGTGAGCCCACATCCACAGGGATTGGTGGTGCTGCCACCCCGGGGTTTTGCTGTGGTCCACCGGATCCTGAAAATGGTAATGACAATTATATTTGATTTTGTGGTTCTAAAAATATGTGATTTATTTTTATACTAGTTGTTAGGAAATAGATGCTAAGTGTGGGCTAAGAGAATAAGGTAAGAGTAAAGTAAAGTAGTGATATGCAAACCAAGCTGTTACAAAATTGGGTCTCGAGCCGGCCAAAGCAAGGCCACGAGGTCGAGCTATAATGCCTAACAGAGGACGGTCGATGGAGGAATAAAAACATGGAGGGCCTCGAGGATAGCCCTTTATGATCAATAATGAGAAATAAATGAAGAACAATTAACGAACACAATAAATGAAGAGCAATAAATCTGTTGAACAAATGTTGAGCATGTTAAGAAGGCAGAGAATGTTCTTGTTGTATTCAATATTCACGTGTCCCAAAAAATGACATGAATCCCCTTTATATAGGAGGGGGAATCCCAACATAGTACATGTGTAATTATTACAAAGAATACAGCTGGTACAACCATTTTATGGCTTGGTACAGACTTGTACCATTCTTGCAGACTTGGTCAGCTCTAGCCACGTGCCCCTGGGAATTTCCCATCTTTCCATGATGGTCACCGATTTATACTGCACCGGGGTCGATCATAATGAGCCTTCGATGCGCTTCCTCGAGATTGAACAATGAGTTCCACTTCGGGCTCCTCGAGGTCATTTATGGGGTTCCATAACGGTACTAAAATTGGACTCCCCGATTTTGGCCGTACACAGATAGTCCCCGCGTTTCTTAGAATGAAATGATAAGAAACGATCTTGAGTTCTTTACTCTTAGATATCTTCATTATGATGTCAACCACGTGAAATCATTAAATGTCATGACAGAAAGGCTGCACAGTGGTCGTTGTCAGCACGGTTCCCGAAAACCCATGAACCATTATTGGTCAACCTTTTCGATTCTCCAACATGCTCGAATGAGTCCTATAAATACTTCCATTTTCCATCTTTCAAAATTTTACAACACCTTCAAGCCTTCAAACTTTGCTAACAGTTTATTGCTTTCATCCTTCTTCTGTGTTCACTTCTTCATCTTCTTGCTTTGGAAATTTGTTATAGCCGGGGCCAAAACTTCCAAAACGGTCTCTCAAAAAGAGGGAACACTTCTTCATCACGCCTTTCTAAGGGAAAATCAAAAGCCCTCCCCGTATTGAGAAGTGCATTCCCGGTCCCTTCGAGACAACCTCCGATTTCAAAATTGATAGACCACCCTCGACACTGGGCCGATGCGAGCCCATGTCTCGGTACATAAGTGTGGTGACCGACGTGAAGAAGGTTAAGATAGATTTCCACTGAGGGGAGGCGGTACAAGTAGAAATCCCTTCACCTGAGGAAAGCATAGTTACACATAAAGCTTGCTCCCTCAGCGTATATACATATCCTTTCACTTTAGGCCCCGTAAATCCTTCTTCTCCACCGATAGACCCAGTGATCCTTGATTTCTGTCGTCAGTATCGAGTGACGCTCGGTCAAATTTATCCCTCTTTCTAGAGAATTGTCTATATGATTAGATATTTCTCGAACATGGTCGGGTGGATGTCTTTTACCCTCGATCATCTGATTAGATTATATAGCCCTCGTCTTTATTGAGGGGGCTTAGTCAAGCTGCAGAGTCGATCTGCCAAAGCATTCTTTGCCTGCATCGATGAAGACAAAGATCGGGGATGGATGAGCAGGTTTGTTCGAGTCAGGACCTCGAACCTCATCTCTGCCGAGAAGATGCCATTCCCGATGGAATGGAACATGAGACGTAAGTGTCCTTATATCGAGCATGTTTCATCACCCGAATTGCCTCTTTTTCTTCTTCTGAACTGACCCCTTTGCTTTTTACTTGATTCTCTTCTGATTGCATAGCCACCACATGGTTCCCTGGTGCGATCAGGGACCTCCTGGGATGGGTTAAGCTCTTGGATTCTGCCTCTCCATATAATGAAAGCGTTTGGCGTGATTTGGCCAAGACGCGATGGCAGGACAAGAATCATGGTATGCTCTCATCACTGTTACTTATAGATTTCTTATGATTAGATTTCATGGAGACAGGCCTCATATTTTACGTTTGTGCAGGACTCGAGGAAGCCATTTCGATGAGACTGCCTCCTCCTGGCGAAGAAGAGGCCCAAAAACCTGGAAAAAAGAGGAAGAAGGATACGCCGGTGGAGTCTCTGAAACCAAAGAAACCTAAGGCTAGAAAGCCTAAGACCGATGCCACGATTTTGACCTCGGTAGCTGTAGGAGGTGGCCGATGCGGACCCACCTTGAGCTGAGGGGACCCTTGAGGAGGGTTTGGGTGCAGTCCCCGAGCCAACTGTTGGACGGGATGCGACATGTGCCGACGAATATTTGGTTGGAGGAGCTGATTCTGGGATTCTTCGAGGGCGAGAGGAAGCCTCGATAGAAGTCGATGCCCTGTGCGATTTGCAATCGGGCCCGTCATTTTTGCTGGGGAAGATACGGGATGCCCAGAACAGGGAAGCTCCCGATGTTGGGGCCTCTCAGGGAGAGGACAATTTATTCAAGGACTAATTTGTCGGTGTTGAAGAAGACACCGATCTTGATGCCCTGGTTTCTCTTGAGGAGTCTACGAGACTCCAAAAATGGGTAACTTCTCGATATATTATTTGTGCTTCAAATTTTTATTCTTGTTTTTCTAAATTCTGTCCTTTGCATTGTAGATCATGACGTTGTACGATCAGGATTTATCCAAGCTACAAGATGAGATGACTTGTCGTGAAGAGGATCTTGAGAAGCTCACATCGAGTCAAATAAGCTGAAGGCTTTGTCTGACCGAAAAGAGGAGGAGTTGGTCGACCTCCGGGCAGGCTTAGAGAAGGCTCTCCATGAGAGGGATAATTTCATCGAGCAGGTAATCTGATATTTCGCGAGCTTTTCTTTTATTGTTATAACTTGGTGCTTATTACCTTAGTTCAGTATTTGCAGTTTGAACAAAAGATGCCTTGGCGGGGCAGCTTCAGGGAGAGATTGCGGCCAAAGATACCGAGATCCAACAGCTGAAGTGGCACAATGATAGCGTGGCTCCGGAGAGGGACGTTCTTCGGGAGGATCTAGCCTCGACTTAGGGTATTATTTGAGGTGTTTACGATGAAGCTACCGCATTATCCATGGCCAAGTCTGAGGCCGATTCATTCGTGTCCTCGTACAAAGATGATGTTTCCGCCACAAATAATTGGGCCAGAGAGATATCCAAAGAGGCCGAGCTCAAATTGGCTCGGGCCATTGCTCATGCTCAATTGGAAGCTAGGAGGCAATCCCTCGAGGAGGTGCATGCCAGAGGTTTCGATCTTTCTACTGAGATCAAAGAAGTCAAGGCCTTGGAAGATGAATCAACAGTTCCGACTACTTCGAACGAGGGCTCGGCAAGCAACTCGGGAAGTAGTGAGGATGAAGGATAGAATACTTTGCCCTTTTTTACATCTTCTCCTTGGGGGAGTTTTGTAAAGCATTCTTGTAAATACATTTTTGGAAATGTAAAGGATTCATTCGTTTCGTGTCTTCAAAACTTTGCCTTTTAGTGTTTATGCAAAAGTTAATCTTCGAACATAATTTTAGCCCCTTTGAGACCGGTCTCGGAGTAGCAGAGACACTCGAGATAGGGCTTTAGATTTCAGCTGCATACCTTCCCGAGGTTGATTTAACCCATCGATCCCTCGAACGTTGTATGATAGCGTCATTCTTATGATGCGATTTTGAACTGACCAAGGTGGCCCGCTGGTATGTTTCCCAAGATGTCATAATGGCTCGGTCAGAGCTGATGGGTTATCAGAGTAAATGAGTCCCCGCTTCCCTTATATATATTTGCTTTTTCTTCATTGAGGTCTTTGTGGTTTGTAAAGCTAATTTTCTCCTTGGAGTCCCTCTTCTTGCATCATTTCTTTTGCTATCTCAGTTTGAAGCTTTCACCCGAGTTTTCGTCTTCTTTCACTTTCTCCACAGGAGTCATGGTTGTCATTCCCAAATATGCTCACCACGAAGAGGGAAGCTCTACCTCTGCTTCTCGCGCGGCCAGTGGTACACAGCTGGCATTTGGCGAGCTAACCTCGAACTGTTTCATCTCGAGGATGGACTTTACGTTAGAGAGACCTCTCGACATTCCGAGCCATCGAGTAAACGCATCAAGGTTCATTTCATCAATAGAAGAGAGACACCTCGAGGCCGTGAGTGTCACGACCCAAAATCCCAACACAGGTCGTGATACCGCCCAACATCGGAGTCAGGCAAGCCAACAATTGTTTACTAGTGAGATTATCCTTATTTGACATATCAACCCCATACTTACAAAATTTTAAGCTTAGATAATTTAAGTAAAAGCGGATAAATTAACCAACTTAAGTAAATATAGCCACAAGGATCATGAACCAATATATACAGTTACAATTACCGGGCTTCTCACAAATTACCAAACATATAACAGGCTATGAACGTACGGTCATTACGACGTGAAAAGTAAATGTGAACTGCCGAGGATCGAATGACCCGAACCATAGATGCATATATCTGCCTCGCTCGCGAATCGAACATGCGACCCGGTTACTATAATACCAAAACCACCCCTGCACGCGAATCATACTTGCGACTCGGTTTAATATAATATTAGGGCTATCCCGCTCGCGAATCATCTATGTGACTCGGGTTCCCATATAAATTCATGATTAGCAGGAGATTTCCAGATAATTTAGCAGAGAACATACTCACTGTGTGAGAATTTTAGAAATATCAACTTCAAGCATAACCCCTTAGGCCTTCACATGTGAGATTCGAGGATATTACACCACTTAATCCATATACAAGATCACAAATACAACACATAAAGCATGCTTGTGAGTCCTAAACTACCCAACAAGGTGTAATAGTAGCTACGCACGGAATCTCGTTACTTCGTGCGTGCGCAGCCTACGCAGTTAAGGACAAAACCACCATTTATAATCACCTATGGGGACAATTCACTCTTACAAGGTTAGAAAGGAGACTCACCTCGTGTCAAATTTACTCTCCGGACCAAGAACGCGCCCGAAACTCTGAACTCTACACTCGAGGACTCGAAACTAGCCAAATGTTATACAAATATATTAATTTATGCTCAAAGTATGGAAATTCTCCTACTCATTTAGTAAATTCACCATTCTTGAAGAAATTCTAAAATCCAACCCCGCCCGCATGCTCGGATTCCAAAAGTTCTCGAAGGAACCACTCACTCATAGCCTAAGGATCATTAATATACAATTTTTACTTTATTTCATAGCTAATTCACGGGTAAATTCTCAAATTATCGAAAGCCCTAGGTTACTACCCAATTCTTGATTTTTCACTAATTAGGTGATTAAATTCAACTAGGAATTCATGCATTAACAAGTCTTGAGATGAAATTTACTTACCTTCTAGGGGTTGAGTCGTGGAGTCCTTTTCCCAAGCTCTCAAAGTTTTTAATGGAGTAAAGAGTGAAGAAAACAATGAAGAATCCCGTATTTAAGAAACACACTGTCTGACAGTGTTTCCGCACCTGCAGCTCAAGGACCGCACATGCGGTCTCGCACCTGCGAGCAAAGGCTCGCACCTGTGGCAATGGACGAGGAGGCCTGGGCTCGCACCTGCGGAGAGGAGACCGCACCAGCGTCTCCGCTCATGCATAACTTTGTCCGCACCTGCGAGAAATGGACTGCCCGCTGGGGGTCGCACCTGCGAGGCTGAGACTTCAGGAGCGGTCCCGTACCTATGACTGGACAACCGTACCTACAGTCAACACCAGAACAAGTGCACCAACAACTGTTTCAGCTGGTTTTCGGCCTCGTGTGGTGTTCAGGAGGCACCTGGGCCCACCAGAGCCCCCGTCCAACTGTACTAACAAGTCCCAAATCATAATACAGACTCGCTTGAGCCTTCGGAACACCCAAAACAACGCTAAAACTCGAAATCACACCTCAAAACCCCTAGAACCAAACTTAGGAACTTTAAGTTTTCTTGACTTCGCTAACAACGCGCGGAACAGACCTATACTACTCGGAATGACACCAAATTTTGCAGGCAAGTCATAAATGACATAACAGAACTATTCCTGATCTCGGAATTCCATTCAGACCTCGATAACACAAAAACATGCCCCAAACCACAATAGGAACTTAAGGAACTTCTTATTTCAATATTGGGCGCCGAAACGCTCCCGGGTCATCAGAAACCCATTCCAAACATAAGCCCAGGTCCGGAATCATCATACGAAGCTACCGGAATTGTCAAAACTCGATTCTGAGGTCTTTACCCAAAATGTTGACCGAAGTCAAACTTGACCTTAAAGGCCAACCTGAAGGAACCAAGTGTTCCAATATTTCTCTAAACACTTCTGAATCCCGGACCACCCGCCCCCCGCAAGTCATAAATCAAAATAAGACACTATGGGAAGTTTCATTTAAGGGTACGGGGTCCGATAATGCAAAACGACCGGTCAGGTCGTTACATTCTCCATCTCTTAAACAACGTTCATCCTCGAACGGGTCTAGAATCATACCTGATGTGGTGAATAAGTGTGGATATATTCCCCGCATGTCCTCCTTAGACTCCTAGGTCGCTTCCTTGACTGGCTGGCCCCTCCACTGGACCTTCACTGCAGAAAATCTATTGGACCTCAATTGGTGATCCTGTCTATCAAAAATAGCAACTAGCTCCTCCTCGTAGCCCAACCTCTCATCCAACTGAATAGTGCTAAAATAAAAAACGTGAGAGAAGTCGGCATGGTACCTTCGGAGCATGGATACATGAAAGACTGGATGCACTCCTTATAAAATGGGAGGCAAGGCCAGCTCATAAGCAACCTCCCCAACTCGCCTCAACACCTCGAAGGGACCTATAAACCACGGGCTTAGCTTGCCCTTCTTCCCAAACCTAATAATACCCTTCATAGGCGAGACTTTCAACAGAACCTTGTCTCCTCCATAAATGATACATCACACGCCCTCTGATCTGCATAACTCTTTTGTCTGGATTGTGCTGTGTGGAGCCTCTCCTGAATCAACTTTACTTTCTCCAAAGCATCCCTTACCAAGTCGATGCCATATAAATTAGCCTCGCCAGCCTCAAACCACCCGATAGGAGAACGACATCGTCGAGCATACAAAGCCTATAATGGTGCCATCTCAATGCTGGACTGATAACTATTATTGTAAGCAAACTCTGCCAAAGGCAAGAACTGGTCCCACTGACCTCCAAAGTCAATCACACATGCCCTGAGCATGCCCTTCAATATCTGAAATGTACGCTCCGACTGACCATCGTCTGAGGGTGAAATTGCGTGCTAAGGTCTATCTGATTACCCATCTCACTATGCAATCCTCTCCAGAAGTGCGAGGTGAACTGAGGACCTCGATTTGATATAATGGACACCGGCACACCGTGCAACTGGACTATCTCCCGAATGTAGATCTGTACCAACCTTTCCAAAGCATATGTAGTAGCCACTGGAATGAAATGTGCCAATTTTGTCAATCTATCCACAATGACCCAAACCGCGCCAACCTTCCGCAAAGTCTGAGGCAACCCAACTACGAAGTCCATAGTGATGTGCTCCCATTTCCACTCAGGAATGGGCATCTGCTGAAGTAGGCCTCCTAGCCTCTGGTGCTCATACTTCCCCTGCTGGCAATTAAGACACCTAGCCACATACTCCACAATGTCCTTCTTCATCCGCCTCCACCAGTAATGCTGCTTCAAATCACGATACATCTTCGTACCACTAGGATGAATAGAATACCGATAACTGTGTGCCTACTCTAGAATCCTCTCCCTCAGGATATCAATATTAGGAACACATAGTGGCCCTAAAGTCTCAGAACACCATCCTTTCCAATAGTAACCTCCTTGGCCCTACGCTGAACCACTGTCTCCCGTAGCTCTGCCAAACACGGATCATCATACTATCGAGCCTTAATCTCCCTCAATAACTAAGACTGAGCAACTACATGTGCAAGAACTTGACGAGGCTCTGAAAGTTTTAATATCACCAGGCGATTATCCAAGGACTGAATGTCCAAAGCTAGAGGTCTCTCTTCTGCTACAATATAAGCCAAGCTACCCATACTCTCCGCCTTCCTGCTCAAAGCATCTGCTACCACATTCGCCTTGCCCGAATGATAAAGAATGGCGATATCATAATCCTTCAACAACTCAAGCCATCTGCACTGCCTCAAATTAAGATCCCTCTTCCTGAACAAGTGCTGCAGGCTGCGGTGGTATGTATAAACCTCACAGGACATCCCATACAAGTAGTGCCTCCAAATCTTAAGAGCATGAACAATCGTCTCCAACTCTAAATCATGCACAGGGTAATTCTTCTCATGAACCTTCAGCTGGCATGAAGCATAAGCAATAACTCTCCCTTCCTGCATTAAAACACTTCCCAACCAACGCGTGAAGCATCGCAATACACTGTGTACATTCCCGAACCGAAAGGCAATACCAGAACGGGTGCTGAGGTCAATGCTGTCTTGAGCTTTTGAAAGCTCGCCTCACACTCGTCGGACCATCTGAACGGGGCATTCTTCTGAGTCAATCTAGTCAATGGAGCTGCAATAGAAAAGAACCCCTCTATAAATCGGCGATAATAGTCTGCTAGGCCCAAAAAGCCCCTGATCTCAGTAGCTGAAGTGGGACGCGATCAACTCTGAACCGCCTCAACCTTCTGAGGATCAATATATAGCCTGGACACCCTATTCATCAAGTCCATGAATGCTGCTGGGGCATTAGTCAAGCCAAAGGACATCATCAGGAACTCATAATGGCCATATCTCGTACGAAAAGAAGTCTTCGGAACATCTGAAGCCCGAACCCTCAACTGATGATACCCCGATCTCAAATAAATCTTAGAAAACACACGGGCACCCTGCAACTGGTCAAATAAATCATCGATGCACGGAAAAGGATACTTGTTCTTAATGGTAACCTTGTTCAACTGGAGGTAATCAATACACATCCGCATGGACCCATCCTTTTTCTTCACAATAGAACTGGATCACCCCACGACAATACACTCGGTCTGATGAACCCCTTAGCTAACAAATCCATCAACTCTTTTGGAGCCATACAGTACGGAGGAATAGATATAGGCTGGGTATCTGGAGCTAAATCAGTGCAGAAATCAATATCACGATCTGGAGGCATGCTTGGAAGGTCCGAAGGAAATACATCAGCAAAATCTCTAATAACTGGCATTGAATCAATCGTCGGAGACTCGGCAGTGGCGTCCCGCACATAAGCGAGGTAGGCCAGACAACCCTTCTCGACCATGTGTCGATCCTTCAGGAATGAAATACCCCGGCTGGCCGCACTAACTGAGGAACCTCTCCACTCTAGCCTAGGCGACTCTGGTATGGCTAAAGTAACTGTCTTGGCATGGCAATCTAGCACGGCATGATAAGGAGATAGCCAATCCATTCCTAAAATAATCTCAAAATCAACCATGTCGAGCAATAAGAGATCCGCTCGAGTCTCGAACCCACAAATGAAATCACACAGGACCGACAAATCCGGTCTACAACCACAAAATGGCCCACGGGAGTGGACACATAAATAGGATAACCCAAGTACTCATGAGGGACATCCAGAAAATGAGAAAATAAGACCGAAACATAGGAATAATTGGATCCTGGATCAAATAACACAGATGCCTCTCTACCACATACTGTAATAATACTTGTGATCACGGCGTCTGAGGCTACTGCATCTGATCTGGTCGGGATAGCATAGAATCTTGCTGGAGCACCGGAAGACTGAGCTC
This sequence comes from Nicotiana paniculata, assembly GCA_005239505.1. NCBI lineage: Eukaryota > Viridiplantae > Streptophyta > Magnoliopsida > Solanales > Solanaceae > Nicotiana > Nicotiana paniculata. The sequence goes on from MDKI01063604.1 coordinate 27,474, forward strand.
CACCAGAGTGAACAAGAGCTGGATGACTTCCCCCGACTGGCCTTCACCTCTAGGACGACCTCTGCCGGCCTGTCCCCAACCTCTATGTGGCCGGACTGCTGGTGCTGGACTCATAGGCTGGTAACCCTGCTACACTGCCTTGCCCCAAAACCTGGGACAAGTCCTCCTGATATGGCCGAGATCCCCGCACTCGTAACATCTCATTGGAGGCACGACCTGCTTCCCTGATGTAGAACCCTGGATAACTGGGGGACGGTGAGAAGCCTCTGGCATAGCACTGAAGTAAGGCCTCACTAGAGCACCACGAGGAGGTCGTGGTGGTGGTGCTGAATATGGGGGTCTACTGGGCTGACCCCTACCAAACTAACTCCTGCCCCTAGCTGGGGAACCTCTGAAATCCCCGAAATTTTTGGCTCTCTTATCCGGCTATACCTGCTCCCTGACCCTCGGCCGATAACCCTCGATCCTACGAGTAATCTCCACTACTAGCTGATAAGGAGTCCCTATCTCCACCTCCCGGGCCATGCTGGTCCTAATGCCTTGATGCAATCCTGCTATAAATCTCCACACTCTCTCAACATCGGTAGGTAGTATCATGAGTGCATGGCGAGACAACTCTAAAAATCTGGCCTCATAGTCTGTCACTGATAGTTGTCCCTGCTCTAGCTGCTCAAACTGATACCGCAGCTCTTCCCTCTCAGAGGGTGGGATATATCTGTCTAGAAACATCTGAGTGAACTGCTCCCAAGTGATAGAAGGAGAACCTGCTGGCCTGCTGAGAATATAGGGCTGCCACCATCTGCGAGCTCTGCTCTCTAACTAGAAAGTAGTGAAGTCCACTCCATGGGATTCCAGTATCCTCATGTTGTGCAGTATTTCCCTGCACCTGTCAATGAAATCCTGGGCATCCTCGCCTTGCTCACCCCCAAAAACTAGAGGATGCAATCGAGTCCATCTGTCCAATAACTTCTGCGGATCGTCTTCCGCAGCTGGTCTAGGTTCAGGTACTATTGCTACAGGTTGAACCCTACCCACGGGTAGTGTACCCGGGGTATGATAAAGTGCAGCTGTCTAGCCTGTAGCCTGGGTAGTAGGGGTTTGGGCTCCCCCTCCTGCATGAGATGTGGCAGAATCCGCTGGAAATAAACCAGCCTGGGACATAGTATCCATAAATCTCAACATACGGCCCATGACCTCCTGGAAGCCCGGCGCCATCATGAAGTCCATTGGAGTAGGACCCGCTGGGGTCACCTCCCCCTGCTCCTCTATAGTAGGATCCCCTGGTGGTGCAACTGGAATAGCTCTGGACGCCCCCATCCCCTACCTCGGGCCGGTGCCCTCCCCCGGCCTCTTCCAGATGTACGCGTCCTCACCATCTGTGAGAGAATAGAAGAATGAGATTTAGTAAACCATCAACTGCACGATAGATCATGAATAAAGAGAGGTTTCCTAACACCCTATAGCCTCCCGAAGACAAATACAGACGTCCCCGTATCGATCCGCGAGACTCTATTAGGGTTGCCCGTGACTTGTGAGACCTACACGAACCTAGTGCTCTGATACCATGTTGTCACGACCCAAATCCCACACAGGTCGTGATGGCGCCCAACACCGAAGTCAGGCAAGCCAACAGTTGTTTACTAGTGAGATTATCCTTATTTGACATATCAACCCCACACTTACCAAATTTTAAGCTTAGATCATTTAAGTAAAAGTGGATAAATTAACTAACTTAAGTAAATACAGCCACAAGGATCATGAACCAATATATACAGTCCCAAAATATAGAGTCTATTATGTGTGTGCCAGGAACTAGTGTCACAAGTCTACAGGTGAACTAGTAGAATATACAAAACATGATACAAAATGTTCTACTGTCTGAAAGAAGTAGACACAAATAAACTAAAGATAACTCCATAGTGCTACTGAGAATCGCCTAGGGAGGCAGCTCACCGTGTAGTCAGGTCCAGAATATACCCCCAGGGTCAAGCTCTGGTCGGATAACCAGATGCACCAGCCTCAAAACCTGTACAATTAAGTACAAAAGCGTAGTATGAGTACATAAAGAGCTATGTACCCAGTGGGTATCCCGCCTAACCTCGAAGAAGTAGTGACGAGAGGTCGACGTGATACTTACTAGGGTCAGAAAATGTGGAATAAGTATAGGCTAACCACTAATAGCAGTAATGAACAATAATAAGGAAATGAGCATCAAATAACAATCTCTAGTACCCTCGCGCCATCTTTTTCCATGGCATACAAGCTATTTAACCTTCTTTATTTTCATGAAATAAACATTTACAATTAAAGGCTTCTCACAAATTACCAAACATATAACAGGTTAAGAACGTACGGTCATTACGACGTGAAAAGTAAATGTGCACTGCCGAGGGTCGAACGACCCGAACCATAGATGAATCTATCTGCCTCGCTCGCGAATCGAACATGCGACACGGTTAATATAATACCAAAACCACCCCCGCTCGCGAATCACACCTGCAACTCAGGTTAATATAATATTAGGGCTACCCCGCTCGTGAATCATCCATGCGACTCGGGTGCCCATATAAATTCATGATCAGCAGGAGATTTCCAGATAATTTAGCAGGGCACATACTAACAGTGTGAGAATTTTAGAAATATCAACTTCAAGCATAACCCCTTAGGCCTACACATGTGAGATTCGAGGATATTACACCACTTAATCCATATACAAGATCACAGATACAACACATAAAGCATGCTTGTGAGTTCTAAACTACCCAATAAGGCATAATAGTAGCTACACACGGACTCTCATCACTTCGTGCAAGTGCAGCCCCCACAATTAAGGACAAAATCATCATTTATAATCACCTATGGGGACAAGTCACTCTTACAAGGTTAGAAGGAGACTCACCTCGTGTCGAATTTACTCGCCGGACCAAGAACGCACCCAAAACTCCGAACTCTACACCCCAGGACTCGAAACTTGCTAAATGTTATACAAATACATTAATTTATGCTCAATGTATGGAAATTCTCCTATTAATTTAGTAAATTCACCATTCTTGAAGAAATTCTAAAATCCAACCCCGGACCCGCATGCTCGGATTCAAACAATTCTCGAAGGAAACATTCACCCATAGCCTAAGGATCATTAATATACTATTTTTACTTGATTTCATAGCTAATTCACGGGTAAATTCTCAAATTATCGAAAGCCCTAGGTTACTACCCAATTCTTGATTTTTCACTAATTAGGTGACTAAATTCAACTAGGAATTCATGCATTAACAAGTCTTGAGATGAAATTTACTTACCTTCTAGGGGTTGGGTCGTGGAGTCCTTTTACCAAGCTGTCAAAGTTTTTAATGGAGGAAAGAATGAAGAAAATAATGAAGAATCCCGTATTTAAGAAACAAACTGTCTGACAGTGTTTCCGGACCTACAGCTCGAGGACCGCACCTGCGGTCTCGCACTTGCGAGCAAAGGCTCGCACCTGCGAAAATTGACGAGGAGGCCTGGGCTCGCACCTGGGAGAGGATACCGCACCTGCGTCTCCGCTCCTGTGGAACATTGTCCGCACCTGTGAGAATGGGCTGCCTGTTCGGGGTCTCACCTGCGAGGCTGGGACTGCAGGAGCGGTCGCGTACCTGCGACTGGGCAACCGCACCTGCGGTCTACACCAGAACAGGTGTACCAACAACTATTTCAGCTGATTTTTGGCCTCGTGTGGTGTTCGGGAGGCACCTGGGCCCACCCGAGCCCCCGTCCAACTATACTAACAAGTCCCAAATCATAATACGGACTCGCTCGAGCCTTCGGAACACCCAAAACAACGCTAAAACTCTAAATCACACCTCAAAACCCCTAGAACCAAACTTAGGAACTTTAAGTTTTCTTGACTTCGCTAACAACGCGTCGAACAGACCTATACTATTCGGAATGACACCAAATTTTGCAGGCAAGTCATAAATGACATAATGGAACTATTCCTGATCTCAAAATTCCATTCAGACCTCGATAACACAAAAAAATGCCCCAAACCACAATAGGAACTTAAGAAACTTCTTATTTCAATATTGGGCTCCAAAACGCTCCCGGTTCATCAGAAACCCATTTCAAACATAAGCCCAGGTCAGGAATCATCATACGAAGCTACCAAAATCATCCAGTTTCAATTGCTAGGTCGTTTACCCAAAATGTGACCTAAGTCAAACTTGACCTTATAGGCCAACCTGAAGGAACTAAGTGTTCTAATATTGCTCTAAACACTTCTGAATCCCGGACCACCCGCTCCCCGCAAGTCATAAATAGAAATAAGCCGCTATGGGAAGTTTCATTTAAGGGAACGGGGTCCGATAATGCAAAATGATCAGTCGGGTCGTTACAGTGAGAAGAGACTGCTGATGGGGAGAAGAGGTGTTGTTGCAAATACTTTCTCGGGAAGATGGTATCGTGGCCCATGTAGAGGGGTTTTTTGATGGCTTTGTAGCTGAGCAATAGCCATTTGTTGCACCTGTAACATTTCAAAAATGACATGAAGGCTAACTTCTCTTTCCTCTCGAGCTGGAGTTTTCTGCGCTTCATGTTAGTTTTCCTGGTGTGCCCTTCTGTTGGTATGAGAACTTATATCAACATGTTGGGCATTAAGTGAGCCCACATCCACGGGGATTGGTGCTGGTGCCACCCCGGGGTTTTGCAGTGGTACACCGGTGCCTTAAAATGGTAATGACAATTATATTTGATTTTTTGGTTCTAAAAATATATGATTTATTTTTATACTAGTTGTTAGGCAATAGATGGTAAGTGTGGGCTAAGATAATAAGGTAAGAGCGAGAATAAGGTAAGAGAAAAGGAAAGTAGTGATATGCAAACCAAGCTGTTACAAAACTGGGTGTCGAGTTAGCCGAAGTAGGGCCACGGGGTCGAGCTATAATGCCTAACAGAGGACGGTCGATGGAGGAATAGCAACATGGAGGGCCTCAAGGATAGCCCTTTATGATCAATAAATTAAGAACAATTACCGAACATAATAAATGAAGAGCAATAAATCTGTAGAACAAATGTTTAGTATGTTAAGAAGGTAGAGAATGTTCTTGTTGTATTCAATATTCATGTGTCCCAAAAAATGACATGGATCCCTTTTATATAGGAGGGGGAATCCCAACATAGTACATGTGTAACTATTACAAAGAAATACAGCTGGTACAACCATTTAATGGCTTGGTACGGACTTGTACCATTCGTGCAGACTTGGTCAGCTCTAGCCACATGCCCATGGGAATTTCCCGTCTTTCCACGATGGTCACCGATTTATACTGCACCAGGGTAGAGCATAATGAGCCTTCGATGCGCTTCCTCGAGATCGAACAATGAATTCCACTTCGGGCTCCTCGAGATCAGTCATGGGTTGCCATCACGGTCCTAAAATCGGACTCCCCGATTTTGGCTGTACACAATTTTCTTTCTTAAGCTTTTAATACTATGTTGCTCATTTCATATCCGCAATAGCATACTCAGTTGGTTCGAGGGCGATCTAGCTAGAGGGCTAAAGCTGCATATCATATTTGGCTTGCTCTATTTTTAATTACAGTCAGTTTCCTATATCAATTTACATATTTATCAGTTTGTGCCAAGTGAAATCACATATCCTTAAAATCACTTATAAATTTGATTGTTATCCGATTTTAAGGGTAAACGGTTTCTAATTTTTTCAGCTCACAAACACTATTTTTCATCTCCTTTTATTCTCTACTAAGCACCATTATTAATAGCCACTTTAATTTAGGGTTCTTTATTTATGGTCACTCCAAAAAAAACTAACTTTAAAAAAATCATTTACTATCATAAATATTCATCATAAATGAACGAGAGTAGGTGTAATTACCTCAAGAATTCCAAAACCCTGAAATCACATAGAGGTTTTTGAAGATACTCTATGGAGTTCAAAACAAATTAATGTTATTACTAATGATTTGGAAGTTTTTAGGACCACAATCCCAAAAGTCACTTTGAAGATGTTCAGACTTATTTAGGACCAGAAATTCCAAAAGTCTTTATTTTTTTCTTAAATTTCGTGCCCAGTCAAACAAGTTCACATAAATTGAAATGAAGAGAGTATGAATTATAGCTAATATTTGTATTTTTAAAGAAATTTATCATCCACAGATAATTTTCAGTTCTCTCTCTTCCTCACAACCCTATGAACTATCTTTTCTCACAAGACCTCTCTACCACCTCCACCATATCATTGCCACCGCCATCGTTGGAAATCGCCGTCACGGGTCTCCAAATGGTCCCAAGTTTTCACCATCTATTTATCTCATCCCCTTTACACGAATTCGGAACTCATTCTTTTAGAACTCCTTAGATTTGAGAAAAACCAAGGAAAAACAAATTTTATTTCTCAGATTCGTTGAGTTCCGACCATTTTCACCCCATGAAACATACATGAAGATATAGATCGGGCGGATCTTTCTTTTAATATTATTTTCATCCCGAAAATTCGACAGAAATATTTTCCGGCGAGCCATCGTTGAAAATCGTTCTTGGTGGCCGACAGATTCAAATGGTCCTAAGTTTTCACCATTTCTTGGTCACATCGCCCTCTACACAAATCCACACCTTATTTCTTTCAGTTCCTTATATAACTCCAAAAATTTGAGAAAAAACAAGAAAAAAGGAAACTTTATTTCTTAGATCCGTTGTGTTCCGACCACTTTCCCTCTATGAAACATATATGTGAAAGTATATACCTTTGGTCGTCCAATCAAAGCTCAACCGAAGCCTTTCCTCTAAAATTCACCTCCAAACCAACCAAATCTAACAAAAATCAACTTAATATCACTAAACAAGGTTGAGGCGGTTAAGAACTGACCTAGACCTACTTCAGCTACAAAGATTTGGAGTTTCCTGAGTTTGGCGGGATATTATCACCGGTTCAGTTTTACATTCATAACAACCCCATTGAATAGATTGACCTAGAACAATGCTTCATTCATGTGGTCAGATGAGTGTGAATTGAGCTTTCAAAAGCTCATGATTGCTTTGACTACAACGCCGGTGTTGGTATTTCCCACAGATTCAGTATACTCCACGGTGTATTGTGATGCATCGCATATTGGTCTCGTTGCAGTATCAATGTAGGATGGCAGGGTGATTTCATACGCGTCGCGGAAGTTGAAGGTGTATGAGAAGAATTACCATGTTCATGACTTAGAGTTGGCAGCCATTATTCATTTACTGATGATTTGGAGGCATTACCTCTACGGCGTGTCGTGTGAGGTATTCACGGATCTTTGGAGCCTATGATATTTGTTCAAGCAAAAGTATCTCAACTTGAGGCAGTGAAGGTGGTTGGAGCTATTGAAAGACAATGATACCACCATTTTGTATCATCCCGGGAAGGCTAATGTAGTGTCTGATGCCTTGAGTAGAAAGACTATGATTATGGGTAACCTTGAGTATATTCCATTTGGTGAGAGATCGCTAGCATCAGATGTTCAGGCTTTGGCCAATCAGTTCGTCAGGTAGATTTTTCGGAGCCCAGTCCTGTTCTACCTTGCACGGTCTCTCAATTTTCTTTGTATGAGCGCATTATAAAGCGTCAGTATGATGACCCCATTTGCTTGTCCTTAAGGAAACAGTGCGGCACGGTGGTGCCAAGTAGGTTACTATTGGAGATGATGGGGTTTTGCGGATGCAGGGTCGTATTTGTGTGCCCAATGTGGATGGACTTCGTGAGTTAATTCTTGAGGAGTCCCATAGTTCACGACATTCCATTCATCTGAGTACCGCCAAAATGTATCAGGACTTGAGGTAGCATTATTTGTGGAGAAGAATTAGGAAGGATATAGTTGCATATGTGGCGCGTTGCCTGAATTTTCAGCAAGTAAAGTATGAGCATCAGAGGCCTGGCGGTTTACTTTAGAAGTGTGAGATTCTTGAGTGGAAGTGGGAGCATATTACCATGGATTTAGTTGTTAGGATCCTATGGACCTCGAAGAAATTTGACGCAGTATGGGTCATTATAGACAGGTTAACCAAGTCAGAACATTTCATTCCAGTAGCAGTTACCTACCCTTCAGTGCGATTGGATGAAACCTTTATCCGTGTGATTGTCCGTCTTCAGGGTGTGCCGGTGTCCATCATTTCTAATCGGGATACACAATTCACCTTGCACTTTTGGAGGGCCGTACAACTTGAGTTAAGAACACGGGTTGAGTTGAATACAACATTTCACCCCATATGGACGGACAGTCCGAGCGCACTATTCAGATATTACAGAATATGCTTCGCGCCTACGTTATCAATTTCTAGGGTTCTTGGGATCAGTTTTTGCCGCTTGCGGAGTTCGCCTACAAAAACAACTACCAATTGAGTATTTAGATGGCTCCCTATGGGGCATTACATGGGAGAGGTTGTTGGTTGGTTTGAGCTGGGAGAGGCTTGATTGTTAGGTACCGATTTGGTTCAGGGTGCTTTGGAAAAGGTCAAGATGATTCAGGATCGGCTTCGCACAGCTCACTCTAGGCAGCAGAGTTATACCGATTGAAGAGTTTGTGATGTTGCATTAATGGTTGGAGAGAGGGTATTTCTTTGGGTTTCACCCATGAAGGTTGTGATGAGGTTTGGAAAGAAGGACAATAAAGCCCTAGGTATATCAGACCCTTTGAAATTTTTGAGAGAGTGGTTGACGTTTCCTACAAGCTTGCATTGCCACCTAGTTTATCAGCAAACCACCAGGTGTTCCATGTCTCCATGATCCGAAAGTATCACGGTGATCCGTCCCACGTGTTAGATTTCACCTCAATCCAATTGGACAAAGATTTGACTTATGAGGAGGAGCCAGTGGCCATCCCAGCCCGGCAGGTCCGGAACCTGAGGTCTAAGAGTTATTCTTCAGCTCGAGTGCAGTGAAGAGGTCAGCCGATCGAGGCATCCACGTGGTATTCTGAGTCCAACATGTAGAGTAGATACCCATACCTTTTCACTAGTCCGGGTACCTTTCTATGTATGTTCGAGGATGAATGTTTGTTTAATAGTTGGAAATTGTGATGACCGATAGGTGATTTTGAGTTTTAACCTTTATCTCTGTGTTCCAAGGCCTCAATTAGCTTTGTTTAGTGATCCACGATTTGCGTGCACAATCTTGTCTTGTTGCGAAAAGTCTTTATTTAAAAAATAGAAGAAAATGTGATTTGTTTCCTTAAAAATGATTTGAGTTGACCACGATCAACATTTTGTGTAAACGGACCCCGATAAGTGTTTTGACGGTCCCGATGGGTCCATGTTGTGATTTCGGACTTTGGCATACACTCGGAATTGAATTTGGAAGTCCCTAACTTGATTTAACGTGATTTGTTGAAAATAAGTAATTTGAAGGTTTAAAGAATTCCTAGGTTTGACCGTAAGTTTACTTTGTTCTTGTCAGGACACAAAATCCACTATAGGTTGTGATGGTGCCAAACGCCACCGTCAGGCAAGCCAACTATGTTTTATCCACTTAATTACTCATTTTTATTCCTTTGAAATCATAATTTCCATTAATTAAATAGTATGAAATACATTTACGGGGTGAAACAATGATAATTACGTGAACTACCGTACTAAACATCCAGTAGGAACCCACAAAATCTGGTGTCACAAGTGCATAAGTATCAACTAGGAAATATGATAAAATACAACATATGTCTGGAATACAAATTAGACAGGAGAATGTAAATAAATCTGATGGAGACTCTGTGTGTTGCGGGCTCGTAAAATGGGAAGCAACTCACCTAAGTCCCCGCAGTAGTTGCGCCTTTGTGCCCACAAGACCACTAGACATATATGCACATGCAAAAAATGTGCAACAAGTGTAGCATGAGTACGTAAAACAATGTGTACCCAGTAAGTATCTAGTCTAATATCGAAAAAGTAGTGCCGAGAGGTCGACTTCGACACTTACTATGGCTAACAATAAAATTCTGAATTTTTAATTAAGCATGGATTATTTAAATATAGTTGAAAACTCAATACAAGAAATAAATAAACAGTTCTTTCACTGATAGTAAATTCCAAATTAATTTCCATCATTTAACATAAATCTCTCAAGCCAAAGAAACAATATCAATTATAATTGGACTCCAAGAATCTATTACGCACGACTTATGCCGAGGTCGTATGACCCGATCCAACATACGAATATATAAATTGTGTACTGCCGAGGGTCGAACGACAAAAACCATAGATGCATCTATCTACTATCGAGGCGTTTGGCCCACTTCACGAGAAGAGAAAATACATTATAAACAACCGATTCAAGATTTTTAAGAGGCTAATAGTCAAAGAAATACAAATTCTCAATAACGGTCAAGTGACCCATCCAAAACTCAAAACAATGAAATTTAACCTTTACAATTCCTTTATCAAGTTGAAATATGATTTGAGCAATTAAATTAACAAGTAGGGTGAAAACATCACAACTATAAGATGATCTGGGTCCTAGACTACCCGGACATACCCATAATTAGTAGCTACGTACGGACAATCGTCACCCCGTGTGTAGGCCCCCACAAATAGAAGCACATATTAACTCAATTCATCTATGGGGTCAATTTCTTTTTTACAAGGTTAGAAAAGAGACTTACCTCGTCTTAAAGCCCACTTTCCGGTCACAATTTTGCTCTAAAGCCCTAACTTGGTGCCGTTCAATTCAAAACTAGTCAAAAAACGTACAAATTGATAAAAAATATACTCCAATGCTTGAAATTTAACAATTTATAAAAATTCCAAACTTCGCTGGAAAAGTTGGTAGTGGGGCCCACGTCTCGGAACCCGACGAAACTCACCAAATTTGACAACCCATTCAATTACGAGTTCAACCATACTAATTTAATTCAATTCCTACTCCGAATCGGTATTCAAAACTCAAAAAATCAATAATCTAACACCGAAAATGAAGATTAATCTATGAAATATAATTACAAGTGAGTCAAGAATGCTTTCCCAAGTTTTGTGTTGAAATTCCTCTCTAAAATTGCTAAATTCCAAGGTTCCCAACTAAAAATACAAAATAATGGCTGAAACGTCCGAAATAGAGGACTTATAACACTTCCCCGACTTCCTTCTTTGTGTTCGCAAGCCTCCCGCTGCGTTTGCGATGAACAAAATTCTCAAAAGACATTTCAAACTCTTCTCAGACAGTCTCTAGTATAATGATCATAACCTTTTGTACAAAACTCCAAATAACAAATAGTTTAACTTTCTGAAAAACTAGACACCAAAATATACAACTTTTCACATTTGGTCATCTCCCAATTCATTATATATTTCGAGATATTAGCTGCCAAAGTCAGCCCTTCGCAACACAAATTTCTTCTTCGCGATTTCCAAACATCTTCTCGGACAACTTGTAGTGTACCAACCATAACTTTTGATACACAACTCCAAATGCCAATTGGTTTAATTTTCTTAAAACTAAACACAAATCGCTACAACTTTTATATTTTGATCATCTCCAAGTTCTTTAGAGATTGCGAGATATAAGCTTCCAATGTAGGAAAACCGAAATTCCTTCTTCGTGAATGCGAGCATCTCTTCGCGAACACGAAGAATAAAGTCCCAGCAGCAAAATCCTTCTTTGCGATCGCGAGAGTATCCTCGTGGATGCGAAGAAAAACACCAGGCATAAGAAAACCATCATCCAAAGTAGCCCAAAATGATCCGATAACACCCGAAACACACCCGAGGCCCCCGGGACTCCAAATAAATATACCAACAAGTCATAAAACATCATACAAACTTAGTCGAGGCCTCAAATCACATCAAACGGCGCTAAAAACACGAATTTCACCCAATTCAATCCTAATGAAACGAAGAAATTCCAACTTCTACATTCGATGGCGAAACCTATCAAATCAAGTCCGATTGACCTCAAATTTTGCACACAAGTCATAAATGACATACTTACCTATTTTAATTTCCAAAATCAGATTTCAACCCCGATATCAAAAATTCAACTCCCGGCCAAACATACTAACCTTCTATTTCCACCTTTCACTATTTCAAGCAAAAATCAACTACAAACTTTAAAATAAATATCCGGACACAATCATAAGTCCAAAATCACCATACGGAACTAACTCCAGCCTCGGAATCCTAAAACAGACATCGATAAGATCAAAATCCACTTCAACCCAAACATAGAGAATTCTTAAACCTTCAAAATGCCAACCTTCCGTAATAAGTGTCGTTATACTCCCCGACCACCTGATACTCAACCCAAACATATGCCCAAGTCTGAAATCATCATACCCACCTATTTAAATCATCATATCCCGATTCCGAGGTCGTTTGCTCAAAAGTCATACCTTAGTCAATTCTTCTAACTTAAAGTTTCCGAATTTATAATTTTCTTCCCAAATCAAGTCTTAAACTCTCGAAATTCAATTCCTACCACACATACAAGTCATAATACCTGAAGTGAAGCTACTCAAGGCCTCAAACCGCCGAATAAAGCACTAGAGATCAAAACGACCGGTCGGGTCGTTAAATTCTTCCACACTTAAACATATTTTCATCTTCGAACGTGCTAGGAACTACTCTGAAGTTATCCAAATTTATTGATCAACACCTTGTGCACCTACCCGTGTCACCACAACCTAGTTGAGCATATTAGCTTGAGCCAATTTGAAGATCCTCCCTTTTATTTAGTCAAATAAGCCTTAGAGCCAAATCTTAACATTCAATATTCTCGACCAGGACTGCTTCCAACATATGAACACCGTATCAACCACTACACATTGTACCAAAACATGTTTGTATACCCTTAATGAATTCACACCATGCACCGCATAATCCACATGACCGTAATAACATCCTCTGACAACAATAGCCGAAATCCCACGAATCCGATGCCCACAACACACCTCATGACACATGTAAGTCCTGTTCCAACTCTTGCAATTATGCCATGAAGGAAGAGATATGTAGAAGTTCATAACCACCTGCCGAATCAACAAATCATTGAGTCTCTCCTCCTGATAAGAACCATTACCTCATTTTGAATTACATAACTATATTTGCTCTTTAATATGCCTTATATAAATTCGATCGCACTGATCCCAAGTTTAATAACATCGTATCACCCAATTGAAGATACTCTGGCAATAAGCCACCACAAACACTATCCAAGATTTCATATGACGCCATCAATGTTGTCACGCCCCGAAATCCCACCATCGGGACGTGATGGCGTCTAACGTTGAGCTCGCTGGACAAGCCAACGTGTATAGTAAAACTAACATGAAAACATCGATTTAACAGAATAATCTACAAACACTTCACAACTTAACAATGGAAATAAATAAATATGGTCTTCAAAACTAAGTAAAGATAACATAATACATCGACGCATAATTTTCCCAAAACCTGGAGTCACAAACTCACGAACTGTTTAATAGAGTGCTAAATACAAAGTCTGAAAGGAAATACATAACTGTCTCCGAAACTAGAGGAAAACAAGACAGAAATGAAGACATAGGGATGGGAGATACGCCAAGGCCCACGAACGCCAGCAGGTATACCTTGAAGCCTCTAGCATAAGATGAAAGACACTCCCACTAATGATGTCCTCCGGGCCCGGCTGTGTAATCTGCACAACATAAAGAAGTGCAGGTGTAGCATCAGTACAACCGACCCACTGTACTAGTAAGTTACTAGCCTAACCTCGGCGAAGTTGTGACGCGGCTAGAACCAGAATACCAAGTAAACCTGTGCAATTCGAATATATATATATATATATATATATATATATATACAACGAAAAAGAAATACAGGAAGTAATCAATCAGTAAGGGAAGGGGAACATGCTGTGGGGAGATAATAGTTTCATATAAGAAATCTTAAATAAATAAAGGAACAACAACTCCAGAATATCAATAAGGACCAGAAATCACAAGCTTGCATGGCATCACCCTTCGTGCTTTTACTCTCGTCCTCACTATGCAATGTATAATGTAATCAATGTAAATCATGGAACGACATCACCCTTCGTTCGTTTAATCTCATCCTCACTATGCAATATAAAATGTAATCAATGTAAATAATGGCACGGCATCACCCTTTGTGCTTTTACTCTCTTTCCTCACAGTACAATCAATGAATATCGGTACGGAATTGTGACGACCCAAAGGGGTCATCACCTATGTTATCACCCATCCCGTACTCCCGAGGCCTTGAAAACCTCCTTTGTATTTGTCTTGATTTGCATGCACAGTCCGGGTGTGTAGCCTGACAGCTTAAATAGGAAATTCTGTGAAAAATGCCAAGATTTGATATTAAAATGAATAAATTTGACTTCGGTCAACATTTTGGATAAACGGATCCGAACCCGTGATTTGATGGTCCCGGAGGGTCCATAGAAAAATATGGGACTTGGGCGTATGCTCGGAATCGAATTCCGAGGTCCCAAGTCCGACAATTGAATTTTTGAGTAAAATTGTTTTCTGAAAATATTTATGGAAATTGAAAATGAGATCTGATTAGAAAGTGATGGTATCGGGCCCGTATTTTGGTTTCGGTGCTCGGTACAGGTCTTATATATGGTTTAGGTCCTTTCTGTAAAGTTTGGATGAAATCGGGTTTCGTTTGAAGTGTTTCGGGCTTAAGAATGGAATACTTGATATTTTATGGATTTGATAGGATTCATGGATTTTGAGACTTAATTTGGTGTATATGATGTTATTTTGGCAATTTGATCACACGCGCAAGTTCGTAGGATGTGGTGTGAGTAATCTGTGAAATTTGGTGTCATTCCGAGATGTATAGGTCAGTTCGGTACGTTGTTAGCGAAGTTAGAAAACTTAAAATTCCTAACTTTGGTTCTTGAGGTTTGGGGTGTGAATTCGAGTTTTAGCACTATTTTGAGTGTTCCGAAGGCTCGAGCAAGTCCGTGTTATGATTTGGGACTCGTTGGTATATTTTTTCAGGGGCTCGGGTGGGCCAAGGGGCCTCCCGGACCACGCACGAGGCCAAAAACCAGCAAAAGCCACTGCTGGTGCACATCCACTGGTGTGGCCACAGCTGCGGAGTCTTCATCGCAGGCGCGACTCCGCAGGTGCGGAGTTTCCTTCGCTGGCGCGACTCCGCTGGTGCGGAGTATTCTTCGCAGGTGCGGGATCACACCAACGGTCCCAAAGTCGCAGGCGCGACATCCCTGGAGGCAGCCTTATTTAAATACCCAATTTCAGGTTTCTTCTTCATTTCTCAAACTCCCAACCTCCATTAGAGCTCCTCCAAGCTAAGGAAAGGGCTGCCCAGTTCAATTCATCCAGGTAAGTAATTTTCTAGTCCGTTTTCATGAATTTTAACATCAAATTCAAATAAATTCTCTTTCAATTATCCTAAAATATATGGGAATTGTATGAAAAATGTGGGGTTTTGGGAAAATAGTGAAACTTCATTTTTTAGCCATGAATTCCTAAATAAATTATGTAATTATGATCCTTAGACTCCGGGTAATTGATCCTTCAAGAAATTTCGAAATTCGAATGCGTGGGCCCGGGGTCGAAATCCCGAAAACCTTCAAGAATCCTTAAATTTTGGAATTTCTTGATTAGTTATCCTTCTTGGGACTGAAATTGACTTAATTATACTATGTTTGGCTAGTTGTGAGCCGTCAGGAGTAGTTTCGAAGTTCGGGCGCATCTTTTGATTTG
Organism: Nicotiana paniculata; assembly: GCA_005239505.1. Taxonomy (NCBI): domain Eukaryota; kingdom Viridiplantae; phylum Streptophyta; class Magnoliopsida; order Solanales; family Solanaceae; genus Nicotiana; species Nicotiana paniculata. The sequence goes on from MDKI01063604.1 coordinate 43,160, forward strand.
GTCCTTGGTCCGAGGAGTGCTTTTACCAAGGTGAGTCTCCTTTCTAACCTCGTGAGATGGAAATTGTTCCTCTAGGTAACCTTGACTGCTATGTGATCTTGTTTGGGGGCTACGTACGCACCAAGTGATGAGAGTCCGTACGTAGTTGCTATTGCTGTTTCGTCCGGGTAGTTAGGACACATGTTCATTGTTTCTCCCTATTTTAGCCTAAATATGACTTGTATTCTTGTTTGATTGGTGTTGTTGTCTTTGGACGTGATGATACATGGCTTTATTTGAGTGTGATAAGAGTGATCACAGGATGGGATCGGGTTGTACGCCTCGGCAGAGTGATGATTGATTATATTATGGGATCGGGCCGTACGCCATGGCAGAGTGATGATTGATTTTATTATGGGATCGGGCCGTACGCCATGGCAGAGTGATGATTGATTTTATTATGGGATCGGGTCGTATGCCACGACAGAGTGATGATTGATTATATTATAGGATCGGGCCGTACGCCAAAGGGGTCATCACCTATGTTTTCACCCATCCCGTACTCCCGAGTCCTTGAAAACCTCCTTTGTATTTTCCTTGATTTGCGTGCGCAGTCCGGGTGTGTACCCGGATAGCTTAAATAGGAAATTCTGTGAAAAATGCCAAGATTTGATATTAAAATGAATAAATTTGACTTCGGTCAATATTTTGGATAAACGGACCCGGACCCGTGATTTGACGATCCCGGAGGGTCCGTAGGAAAATATGGGACTGGGGCGTATGTCCGGAATCGAATTCCGAGGTCCCAAGCTCGAGAAATCAATTTTTGAGTAATATTGTTTTCTGAAAATATTTAAGGATATTAAAAATGAGATCTGATTAGAAAGTGATGGTATCGGGCCCATATTTTGGTTCCGGCACCCGGTACATGTCTTATATATGGTTTAGGTATTTTCTGTAAAGTTTGGATGAAATCGGGTTTCGTTTGAAGTGTTTCGGACTTAAGAATGGAATACTTGATATTTTATGGGATTTGATAAGATTCATGGATTTTGAGGCTTAATTTGGTGTATATGATGTTATTTTGGCGATTTGATTGCACGGGAAAGTTCGTAGGATGTGGTGTGAGTAATCTGTGAAATTTGGTGTCATTTCGAGATGTATAGATCAGTTCGGCACGTTATTAGCGAAGTTAGAAAACTTAAAATTCCTAAGTTTGGTTCTTGAGGATTGGGGGTGTGAATTCGAGTTTTAGCATTTTTTGAGTGTTCTGAAGGCTCAAGAGAGTTCGTGTTATGATTTGGGACTCGTTGGTATATTTTGTCAGGGGCTCGAGTGGGCCCAGGGGCCTCCCGGACCCCGCACGAGGCCAAAAACCAGCAAAAGCCACTGCTGGTGCACAACCACTGGTGTGGCCGCAGGTGCGGAGTCTCCATCGCAGGCGCGACTCCGCAGGTGCGGAGTTTCCTTCGCAGGCGCAACTCCGCTGGTGCGGAGTATTTTTCGCAGGTGCGGGATCGCACCTGCGGTCCCAAAGTTACAGGCGCGACATCCCTGGAGGCAACCTTATTTAAATACCCAATTTCGGGATTCTTCTTCATTTCTCAAACTCCCAACCTCCATTAGAGCTCCTCCAATCTAGGGAAAGGGATGCCCATTTCAATTCATCCAGGTAAGTAATTTTCTAGACCGTTTTCATGACTTTTAACATCAAATTCAAACAAAATTCTCTTTCAATTATCCTAAAATATATGGGAATTGTATGAAAAATGTGGGGTTTTGGGAAAATAGTGAAACTTCATTTTTTAGCCATGAATTCCTAAATAAATTATGTAATTATGATCCTTGGACTCCGGGTAATTGATTCCTTCAAGAAATTTCGAAATCCGAACGCGTGGGCCCAGGGTCGAAATTCCGAAAACCTTCAAGAATGCTTAAATTTTGGAATTTCTTGATTAGTTCTCCTTCTTGGGACTGAAATTGACTTAATTATACTATGTTTGGCTAGTTGTGAGTCATCAGGAGTAGTTTCGAAGTTCGGGCACATCTTTTGATCCGGTCCTTGGTCCGAGGAGTGCTTTTACCGAGGTGAGTCTCTTTTCTAACCTCGTGAGAGGGAAATTGTCCCTCTAGGTAACCTTGATTGCTATATGATCTTGTTTGGGGGCTACGTACGCACCACGTGACGAGAGTCCATACGTAGTGGCTATTACTGCTTCGTCCGGGTAGTTAGGACACAACATGTTCATTGTTTCTCCCTATCGTAGCCTAAATATGACTTGTATTCTTGTGTGATTGGTATTTTTGTCTTTGAACGTGATGATACTTGGCTTGATTTGAGTGTGATAAGAGTGATCACAGGATGGGATCGGGCCGTACGCCATGGCAGAGTGATGATTGATTATATTAGGCCGTACGCCATGGCAGAGTGATGATTGATTATATTGTGGGATCGGACCGTACGCCACGACAGAGTGATGATTGATTTTATTATGGGATCGGGCCGTATACCACGGCAGAGTGATGATTGATTATATTATGGGATCGGGTTGTACGCCACGACAGGGTGATGATTGATTTTATTATGGGATCGGGTCGTACGCCACGGTTGAGTGATGATTGATTATATTATGGGATCGGGCCATACGCCACGACAGAGTGATGATTGACTATATTATGGGATCGGGCCGTACGCCACATCAGAGTGATTATTGATTATATTATGGCATCGGGTCGTACGCCACGACAGAGTGATGATTGATTATATTATGGGATCGGGTCGTACCCCACGGGAGAGTGACGATTGATTATATTATGGGATCGGGCTGTACGCCACGACAGAGTGATGAGAGAGTATATATTATGGGAGTGGGCCATACGCCACGGCGTGATTAAGGATATCAGGATGAGATTGGGCCGTACGCCACGACAAGAAACACAGGATGGGATCGGGCCGTACGCCACGGCGGTTACTAATCTTGGTGGATTTTTGGATTTTTATATGATGTTTAATATTGATGCACTTGGTTCTTTGTCTTTCATGCTTATTGTTTTCCTTATATCTTGTTTAATTTATTACCGTTGGACCTTAGTGAGTATCGAGTCGACTTCTCGTCACTACTTCTTCGAAATTAGGCGGGATACTCACTGGGTATGTACTTTTGTATGTACTCATGCTGCACTTTCGTTTTCTTCTGTACTTGACTGTACAGGTCCAGAGGTTGGTACGTCTGATCATCAGTCCGTTGCTAGATACTGATCGAGGTTGGTTACACTTCACGGTGAGCTGCTCTTCCTGGCAGCACCTTGGAGTTTCCTTTTGATATTTTCCCGTCTATTTCATTCATACTATGGGATTTTATATATTTATGTGTTATGGTGTATTCTGATATTTGCCCACGACACTCGTGACACTAGTTCTTGGCACACACGTGCGTACATTTTTGGGATTTTGGGCTGCATTTTCATACATGTGCTTACCTTATGGTTCACGTATCAGATGGCTTTGATTTTTATGTCACAGGCTATTATCATGTTAATAAATGTTTAAAATTGGTAAAAGATGGAATAATCAATCACTTGGGAAGGGTAACACTTAGTGTAATTTATGTTGGCTTGCCTAACCCCGTCGTTGGGCGCCATCACGACCCATGTGGGAAATTGTGTCGTGACAGGAATGGTACATCGTACAGCAAGGCATCACCCTTCGTATTTTACACTCTTTCCTCACAATATCAAACAATGCACGACATCACCTTTCGTGCTTTAACACTCTTCCTCACCCAAACAGCAATCACAAACAAGGGCAAGGGAGTAAACAGAATAGAAATAGAAATCCCGGCAAGGGAACAATAACAGTATTCTCAACTTCCCAGCAAGGGAGACAATATCAAACAATGCACGGCATCACCCTTCGTGCTCTAACATTCTTCCTTACAATAGCAAACAGTGCACGACATCACCCTTCGTACTTTAACACTCTTCCTCACCCAAACAACAATCACAAACAAAGGCAAAGGGAGTAAACAGAAAAAAAAAGGAAATCCCGGCAAGGGATCATCAATTAAACAATTAAATCCCGGCAAGGGAACAATAACAGTAATCTCAACATCCCAGCAAGGGAGATAATCACTAAAGCAACAATGACCCGGCAAGGGTATATTTTAGTAACTCTTTCTCTTTCTTTAACTTTCATTGAATAATTTACTCTATCACCTGATCCTATGCTCCAAAGGATTCAATTATCTCATATATCTTCACCGTTCGTGTTACAACTCGAGCCAATGCTCCTCGAAGTTTAAAGATCACAATTCCCTTCACACGCTCTTTACAATATATAGAAATCATCAATTAAGCATGGAAGTTAAAACAAAATCATAATATTCGCAATATAAAGACTCACGGTCATGCTAGACACCAATGTATAGATACTCGTCACCATGCCTATACATCGTACTCGACAATTAGCAAGTAGCAAATAAGACTCAACTACCATTCCCTCAAGCTAAGGTTAGACCAAACACTTACCTTGGGTCCAAAATATAGAGATCAACCCTCTAACACCGCCTTTCCTTTAGAATTCAACTGCGAAATGGTATTATCTTGACATAATTTAATCAAGTATATCAATAAGGATTCAATAATTCAATTACATAGCCTAATTACCCATTTTCATGCATTCTTTCAAAATAACAAAATTCGACCCCGGGCTCGCTTGGTCCAAACACGAGGCTCGGACCAAAACCATGTCACCCATTCACCCACGAGCCCGAATACATAATTTATTTTCAAATTCGACCCCAACACGAGTTCTAAATCAAGAAAAATCAAAAGGCCCTAACTCTACCCAATTCCCCAATTTTCTACTCTAAATTGCATGTTTTAGTCTTAGGAATTCATTAGATGAAATCTTGTAAAAAGAAGTTAAGGAGTAAAGAAAATGAGTTAGAAATCACTTACTAATGTTTTGGAGAAGAAAGAGTGTTTGGAAAATCGCCTCTTATGTTTTTAGGGCTTTGAAAAATGAAAATAACTGAAATTCCCGTCAATTTATACCCCCTAAGGTCCCCCACCGTGGACCACGAAAAATGGACGATGGCCGTGCTAGCAAAGGCCAAGAAAAGCTGAAGAAAACCAAGAAAAATGACTGTAGTGACATGCTTTAGTATGTTGGCCATAACTTTCTCTATACATGTCCAAATTACGGTTTCTTTATCTTTCTGGAAACTAAACACAAAGACTACAACTTTCATTTTTGAATCATCTTAAAATTCCTTGTATATTTAAAGATATAGGCCTCCAAAGTCGGACCAGTGGCCCAGCTCCTCCACCGCGGACCACGAAAAGTCGACCGCAGCCGCAAAGCCCTGAGCACGGTCCACGAAAAAGGACCGCGGGTCTCGGGGGTAAGTTCAGAGATCTGAGTTCTATGACCTCCAAGTCACGCCAGCCCTTGGAACCTCAAACCCAATGTACACACGACCTCAAAATCATCCTACAGACTTATTCGAGTAATGAAACCACCAAAATAACATCAAAAACAATGAATCAAACGTCAAAATCATTAGTTTTTCTTCAAACTTCATAAACATTCAAATTTAGAGTTGTAAGTCCGAAACACGTCAAACACGTCAAACACGTCTAATTTTAACCAAACTTCACAGAAATATCTTAAATCACATATAAGACTTGTACAGGGCGCCGGAACCAAAATACGGGCCCGATACCAACACATTCTAACAAATTTTCATTTCACTTTTCTTTATATATTTCAGAAAAACAATTTTACTCAAAAATTCATTTCTCGAGCTTGAGACCTCGGAATTCGATTTTGGGCATACGCCTAAGTCCCATATTTTCCTACGGACCCTCCAGGACCGTCAAATCACGGGTCCTGGTCCGTTTACCCAAAATATTGACCGGAGTCAAATTTACTCAATTTGATATCAAATTTTAGCTTTTTTCACAGAATTTCATATTTAAGCTGTCCGGCCATGCACCCGGACTACGCAAATCGAGGCAACTACAAATGAGGTTTTCAAGGCCTCGAAAGTACGAAATGGGTAATAAAATAGGTGATGACCCTTCGGGTCGTCACATTCTCCACCTCTAAAACAACCGTTCGTCCTCGAGAGGATAGAAGAAGGAAGTACCTGAGTCGGGGAATAAATGAGGGTAACGGCTCCGCATATCGGACTCGGACTCCCAGGTCGATGCCTCAGGAGGCTGACCTCTCGACTGAACACGAAAAGAAGGAAACTCTTGGATCTCAACAGACGAACTTGCTGGTCAAGAATAGCTACCGGCTCCTCCTCATAAGATAAGTCCTTGTCCAACTGGACAGTGCCGAAATCTAACACGTGGGCTGGATCGCCATGATACCTCCGAAGCCTGGACACATGAAAAACTGAATGTACGGCTGATAAGCTAGGCGACAATGCAAAGTCTATAAGCCACCTCTCCCACTCGATCAAGAATCTCAAACGGACCAATGAACCTAGGGCCAAGCTTGCCCTTCTTCCCAAATCTCATCACGCCCTTCATAGGCGACGCTCGGAGAAATACTCGCTCACCAACCATGAAAGCCACATCTCGAACCTTGCAATCTACATAACTCTTTTGCCTGGATTGAGCTGTACGAAGCCTATCCTGAATGATCCTGACCTTGTCCAAGGCCTCCTGAACCAAATATGTACCCAACAACCGAGCCTCTCCCGGCTCAAACCATCCGACCAGAGATCGACACCGCCTACCATATAAAGCCTTATAAGGAGCCATCTGGATACTCTACTGGTAGCTACTGTTATAGGCAAACTCGGAGCATATCCTCTAAAATCTGAATAGTCCGCTTAGACTGCCGTCCGTCTGCGGATGAAATGCTGTGCTCAACTCCAACTAGGTGCCTAACTCCCGCTGAACTGCTCTCCAGAAATGCGAGGTAAACTGAGCACCCCAGTCCGAAATGATAGATACCGGTACACCATGAAAGCAGACAATCTCCCGGATATAGATTTCAGCTAACCTGTCGGATGAATAGGAGACCGCCACAGGAATGAAATGCGCTGACTTGGTCATCCTATCAACAATGACCCAAGCTGCATCGAACTTCTTTCGGGTCAACGATAGTGCAGTAACGAAGTCGATAATGATCCTCTCCCACTTCCACTTCCACTAGGGAAGCTCAATCCTCTGAAATAAACCACCAAGGCTCTGATGCTCATACGTAACCTGTTGAAAGTTCAAGCACCGCGCCACATGTGCCACAATATCCTTCTTCATTCTATGCAACCAATAATTTTGCCGCAAATCCTGATACATATTCGCGGCGCCCGGATGAATTGAGTACCGGGAACTACGGGCCTCCTCTAAAATCCACTCTCGAATCCCATCAACATTGGGCACACAAACTCTCCCCTGCAATCTCAAAACACCATCATCATCCAAGGTCACCTGCTTGGTGCCTCCGCGCTACACCGTGTCTCTAAGGACACACAAATGGGGATCATCAAATTGCCGATCACGGATACGCTCCAATAATAAAGAACGAGCGACCGTACAAGCCAAAACTCAACTAGGCTCAGAAATATCAAACCTCACAATTCGATTGGCGAAAGCCTGAACATCCAAAGCAAGCAGCCTATGACTGACCGAAATAAAAGCAAGACTGCGCATACTAGCTGACTTCCTACTCAAAGCATCGACCACCACATTGGCCTTCCCCGGGTGATATAAGATGGTAATATAATAATCCTTCAACAACTCCAACCACCTCCTCTACCTAAAATTCAACTCCTTTTGCTTGAACAAGTACTGAGGACTCTTATGATCCGTGAACACCTCACACGCCACACCATACAGATAGTGCCTCCAAATCTTCAATGCGTGAACAATGGCTGCCAACTCCAAATCATGCACTGGATAGTTCTTCTCATGAATCTTCAACTGCCTCGAAGCATAAGCAATGACCTTGCCATCCTGCATCAACACTGCACTAAGACCAATACGGGAAGCATCGCAATAGACTGTGTAAGGCCCTGAACCTGTGGGCAAAACCAATACCGGTGCCGTAGTCAGAGTTGTCTTGAGCCTCTGAAAGCTCACCTCACACTCGTCCGACCATCTGAACGGGGCACCCTTCTGGGTCAACCTGGTCATCGAGGCTGCAATAGATGAGAAACCATCCATGAACCGACGATAGTAGCCTGCTAAACCCAAGAAACTCTGATTCTCTGTAGCTGATGCTGGTCTAGGCTAGTTCTTGACTACCTCAATCTTCTTCGGGTCAACCTGAATACCCTCTGATGATACGACATGACCCAGGAATGCAACTAAACTCAAACAGAACTGACACTTCGAAAACTTTGGATATAGCTGACTATTCTTCAGAGTTTGAAGAACCACTCTGAGATGCTGCTCGTGCTCCTCCTGGCTGCGGGAGTATATCAATATATCATTAATGAAGACTATCACGAACAAGTCCAAATAAGGCCTGAACACTCGATTCATCAAGTCCATAATAGCTGCTGGGGCATTTGTCAACCCAAACGACATGACCAAAAACTCGTAATGCCCGTACCGAGTGCGGAAAGCTGGCTTAGGGACATCGGATGCCCTAATCCTCAACTGATGGTAGCCAGATCTCAAGTCTATCTTCGAAAATACCTTGGCACCCTGAAGCTGATCGAACAAACATCAATCCTCGGTAGTTGATACTTATCCTTGATTGTAACCTTGTTCAATTTCCGGTAATCAATGCACATCCTCATCGAACCATCCTTTTTCTTCACAAACAATACTAGAGCACCCCAAGGAGAAACGCTAGGCCTAATGAAACCCTTCCCAAGCAAATCCTGCAACTGTTCCTTCAAGTCTTTCAACTCTGGTGGGGCCATGCGATACGACGGAATAGAAATGGGCTGGTTGCTCGGAGCCAAATCAATGCAGAAATCAATGTCCCTATCGAGTGGCATCCCCGGCAGGTCTGAAGGGAAGACCTCAGGAAACTCACGAACCATGGGTACCAAATCAATAGAGGGAACCTCAACACTGGAATCGCGCACACAAGCCGAATAATCCAAACACCCCTTCTCGACCATACGCCGAGCCTTCACGTACGAAATAACACTGCGGGTTGAATGACCAGGAGTCCCTCTCTACCCCAAACGGGGCTAATCCGGTAAGGCTAAGGTCACCGTCTTGGCATGGTAATCCAAGATAGCATGATCTGGGGATAACCAGTCCATCCCCAATATAACATCAAGGTCGACCATACCTAAAAGCAACAAATCAACACGGGTCTCAAGACCCCCAATCGCCACAACACAAGAACGATGGACTCGATCGACCACGATAGAATCACCCACCGGTGTAGATACATAAACAAGAATACTCAGTGGATCACTAGGCATGACCAGGTACAGTGCAAAATAAGAGGACACGTGCGAATTCATAGACCCTGGATCAAATAGCACTGCATCTGAAGACTCAGCCTCTGGCCTGGTTGGAAGAGCATAACTTCGGGGCTGGGCCCCACCACCCTGAACCACATCTCTTTGACGGCTGGCTGTTGGCTGGCCTTCACCTCTATGACCTCTACCTCCACCTCTAGCACCTCTACCCCCACCTCTGGCTGGCTGGGGAACACCTGGTGCCTGTACCATGGCCCGAGAACACTGATGCTGCGAACTACTTGGTGCCCGAGGGCAAAATCTGGCAAGGTGACCCGGATCGCCACAAGTGTAACAAGATCTCGGCTGCTGAGGGAACTGAGTCTGACCCTATCGACTTGAATGACCACCTCGAAAACATTGATGTAGAGGTGCACTGATGGGAGATGGTGGCACACTGTAAGGCTGCTGATCAGAATAATGCGTCTGATAACCACGACCACCTGAAGTACCATGGGAAACTTGGAGAGCTGACTGGAAGGTCTGGGAGGATGACCTCTGCCTAAAGAATCCCTGCCCCCAGATGAGGCGCCACTGAAACGACCTAAATGACGGGGCCTCTTGTCAGCCCCCGGACCACCACCCTGTGACATAATCATCTCAATCCTCCTGGCCACATTGGCCGCATCCTGGAAAGATATATTAGTACCTGAATCTCTAGCCATCTGAAGTATGATAGGGCGGGCCAATCCCTCAATAAATCTCCGAACCCTCTCCCGATCAGTGGGAAGTATCATAAGAGCATGTCGGGATAGAGTGATGAACCTGGTCTCGTACCGAGTGACTGACATAGATCCCTACTGGAGACGCTCAAACAGCCTCCGAAGGTCCTCTCTCTGAGTAATGGGAAGGAACTTCCCCAAAAATACCTCTAAGAACTGAGTCCAAGTCAAAGGCGTAGATCCAGCTGGTTTGACAAAGCAATAGTCTCTCCCCGAACTCTTGGCTGTGCTAGATAACCCAAAAGTAGCGAAGGCAACTTCGTTGGACTCCACTATGCCCATGTTACGAAGAACCTCATAGAAGCTGTCCAAATAATCTTGGGGGTCCTCTCATGGTGAACCAGTAAAAGTAGCAGTGAATAACTTAGTGAACCTGTCCATTCTCCACAAAGCATCTGCTGACATAGCTGCTCCCTCTGCTACCGGTGTTGCAATACCCGTCTGAGCTACTCCTGTTGGCTGAGGTGCCGGAGTCTGAAACTGTGGAGCTAGCTGCTCTGGCGTGCGAGTGACAGGAGTCTGGGCACCTCCCCCAGCCTGAGAGACGGCTGGTGTAGTAGGAAGAAGACTCGCCAGTGCTACACTCTCCATCAGTCCGACTAGACGTACAAGAGCGTCCTGAAGCACTGGGATAGCTATGAACCCCTCTGGGACCTGAGCTGGTCCAACTGGGACTACCGGAACTGGGACCTCCTCGTCATACTCGACCTGAGGGTCCTCCACTAGGGCTGTTGCTCTAGGCTGAGCACGTCCCCGGCCTCGGCCTCTAGCAATGCCTCGTCCTCGACCTCGATACCTCGTAGGAGCTGTAGCAAGAGTGTCGGGCTGCTGAGCGGAACCAAGGGAAGCACGCATTCTCGCCATTTGCGAGAGAATATACTAGAAACTTAATCAGTACTCAGAATTCATATCGCACGACAAAGATGAAAAGAAATGTGGAGTCATCCTAACTTTGTAGCCTCTGGGGGATAAATACAGACGTCTCCGTACCGATCCCTCAGACTGTACCAAGTTGTCCGTGAGTTGTGAGACCTAAGCAACCTAGAGCTCTGATACAAACTTGTCACGCCCCGAAATCCCACCATCGGGCCGTGATGGCGTCTAATGTTGAACTTGCTAGACAAGCCAACGTGTGTAGTTACACTAGCATGAAAACATCGATTTAACAGAATAATCCACAAACAGTTCACAACTTAACAGCGAAAATAAATAAATATGGTTTTCAAAACTAAGTAAAGACAACATAATACATCGACACATAATTTTCCCAAAACCTAGAGTCACAAACACACGAACTGTCTAATATAGTGATAAATACAATATCTAAAAGGAAATACATGGATGTTTCCGAAACTAGTGGAAAACAAGACCAAAACGAAGACATAGGGGTGGGAGAGACGCCAAGGCCCACGAACGCCAACGGGTATACCTTGAAGCCTCTAGGATAAGCTGAAAGACACTCCTACTAATGATGTCCTCCGGGTCCGGCTGCGTAATCTGCACAACATAAAGAAGTGCAGGTGTAGCATCAGTACAACCGACCCCATGTACTGGTAAGTGCCTAGCCTAACCTCGGCAAAGTAGTGACGGGGCTAGAACCAGACTTCCAAGTAAACCTGTGCAATTCGAATATATATATATATATACACACAACGGAAAAGAAATACAGGAAGTAATCAATCAATAAGGGAAGGGGAAAATGATGTGGGGAGATAACAATTTCATATAAGAAATCTTAAATAAAGAAAGGAACAACAAGACCAGAATATCAATAAGGACCAGAAATCACAAGCTTGCACGACATCACCCTTCGTGCTTTTACTCTCGTCCTCACTATGCAATGTATGTAATCAATGTAAATCATTGCACGACATCACCCTTCATGCTGTTGCTCTCATCCTCACTATGCAATGTATAATGTAATCAATGTAAATCATGGAACGGCATCACCCTTCGTGCTTTTACTCTCGTCCTCACTATGCAATGTATGTAATCAATGTAAATCATTGCACGACATCACCCTTCATGCTGTTGCTCTCATCCTCACTATGCAATGTATAATGTAATCAATGTAAATCATGGAACGGCATCACCCTTCGTGCTTTTACTCTCTTTCCTCACAGTATAATCAATGATTATCGGTATGGAATGGTACATCGTACGGCACAGCATCACCCTTCGTGCTTTAACACTCTTCCTCACCCAAACAACAATCACAAACAAGGGCAAGGGAGTAAATAGAATAGAAATAGAAATCCCAGTAAGGGAACAATAACAGTAATCTTAACATCCCAGCAAGGGAGACAATATCAAACAATGCACGACATCACCCTTCGTTCTCTAACATTCTTCCTTACAATAGCAAACAGTGCACGACATCACCCTTCATGATTAAACACTCTTCCTCACCCAAACAACAATCATAAACAAAGGGCAAGGGAGTAAACAGAATAAAAAAAGAAATACCGGCAAGGGAACATCAATTAAACAATTAAATCCCGGCAAAGGAACAATAACAGTAATCTCAACATCCCAGCAATGGAGATAATCACTAAAGCAACAATGACCCGGCAATGGTATATTTTAATAAATCTTTCTCTTTCTTTCACTTTCATTTCATAATTTACTCTATCACTTGAGCCAATGCTCCAAAGGATTCAATTATCTCATATATCTTCACCGTTCGTGTTACAACTCGAGTCAATGCTCCTCGAAGTTTAATGATCACAATTCCCTTCACACGCTCTTTACAATATATAGAAATCATCACTTAAGCATGGAAGTTACAACAAAATCAGAATATTTGCAATATAAAGACTCACGGTCATGCTAGACACCAATGTATTGATACTCGTCACCATGCCTATAAATCGTATTCGACAATTAGCAAGTAGCAAATAAGACTCAACTCCTATTCCCTCAAGCTAAGGTTAGACCAAACACTTACCTCGGGTCCAAAATATAGCAATCAACCCTCTAACACCGCCTTTCCTTTAGAATTCAACTCCGTAATGATATTATCTAGACATAATTAACTCAAGTATATCAATAAGGATTCAATAATTCAATTACATAGCCTAATTACCCATTTCCATGCATTCTTCCAAAATAATAAAATTCGACCCTGGGCTCGCTTTGTCTAAACACGAGGCTCGGACCAAAACCATGTCACCCATTCACCCACGAGCTCGAATATATAATTTGTTTTCAAATTCGACCCCAACACGAGGTCTAAATCATGAAAAATAAAAAGTCCCTAACTCTACACAATTCCCCAATTTTCTACTCTAAATTGCATGTTATAGGCTTAGGAATTCATTAGATGAAATCTTGTAAAAATAAGTTAAGGAGTAAAGAAAATGAGTTAGAAATCACTTACTAATGTTTTGGAGAAGAAAGAGTGTTTGGAAAATCACCTCTTATGTTTTTAGGGCTTTGAAAAATGAAAATAACTTAAATTCCCGTCCATTTATCCCCCCCTCAGGTCCCCCACCGTGGACCACGAAAAATGGACCGTGGCCGCGCTAGCAAAGGCCAAGAAAAGTTGAAGAAAACCAAGAAAAATGACTGCAGTGACATGCTTTAGTATTTTGGCAATATCTTTCACTACAGATGTCTAAATTACATTTTCTTTACCTTTCTGGAAACTAAACACAAAGGGCTACAACTTTCATTTTGAACATCTCAAAATTCCTTGTAGATCAAAATATATAGGCCTCCGAAGTCGGACCAGTGGCCCAACTCCTCCACCGCAGACCACGAAAAATCGACCGCGACCGCGAAGCCCTCAGCGCGGTCCGCGAAAAAGGACCGCTGGTCTCGGTGGTAAGTTCAGAGATCTGAGTTCTGTGACCTCCAACAGCTATATTTTAAGCCTAAAGACCTCCCGGGACCTACCCAAAACTCACCCAAGCCTTCGAAACCTCAAGCCCAATGTACACACGACCTCAAAATCATCCTACAGACTTATTCGAGTAATGAAACCACCAAAATAACATCAAAAACAATGAATCAAACGTCAAAATCATTAGTTTTTCTTCAAACTTCATAAACTTTCAAATTTAGAGTTTTAAGTCTGAAACACGTCAAACGACGTCCAATTTCAACTAAACTTCACAGAAATATCTTAAACCACATATAAGACATGTACCAGGCGCCAGAACAAAAATACGGGCCCGATACCAATACATTCTAACCACATTTTAAAAATTTATTTCTCGAGTTTGGGACCTCGGAATTTGATTCCGGGCACACGCCCAAGTCCCATATTTTCCTACGGACCCTCCAGGAATGTCAAATCACGGGTCCGGGTCTGTTTACCCAAAATGTTGACCCGAGTAAAATTTACTCATTTTGATATCAAATTTTAGCATTTTTCACGGAATTTCATATTTAAGCTGTCCGGCCATGTGCCCGGACTGCGCACGCAAATCGAGGAAACTACAGATGTTGCTTTCAAGGCCTCGAAAGTATGAAATGGGTAATAAAATAGGTGATGGCCCTTTAGGTCATCACATTCTCCCGGCTAGAGATACAACATGAATATGACACATAAGGAAGATTGAACTCTGGAAAAGAACTATCCAACCCGTGTAACGAATAAAACGAACATCAAATACTATTAGCCTTTCTTTAATGCAAGAAACAGGACACACAAAATAAATATCAGGGACCGTGCTTAACATCTCACTATTGCAGCGTGCAACCAGATCCAATGTGACACTGTTACGACGTGCAACTCGATAAACAAATCATACCATGTGGCGGCGTGCCACCCGGTCTAAAAAATATACCCATGGAGGCGTGCCACCCAGTCTATACAATATACCCGTGGCGGCGTGCCACCCGATCCACTCATGAAAATCAAAAGAAAACACACGTCAAGTCGTAAAGCTTATACTCACGAAATGTACGAATATCAACCACTAGCACGCCAAGTGCATAATACAAATTGTGGGGAGATGGGTAGCACCATACGCTACGAAACTCAATCACAACTAAGGTGTGATATATGATCTACATCTCAAGATCCATCCTTCACACATAACACCACCGCTACGCGGAACCTCAACACATGTGCGAATAATCAAGCCGTCTCACAACCCACATGGCACAATAGAGTATTACATGAAATAGCTTACGACAAAAACAAAATCTAACGCCGAATACTCCTCCATAAGAAATGCTATGCTGAATGAACACCCCCAGCCTGGTGTAGAGCACACATCCACATTTAGAACCATCAACAAACCTCAAGACGATTCTGATTGTACCGTACTGGGCTAATAATATTTCAAGGATCCACAATAACCCTTTTGCATGATGCATTAGAACTCCCGTCAAACCCAAAACAAACTCACTCGGTCCAAAACCCAAGGAATAGAATGCCTCTTAGGCATAAACTCTCGCACTTGCGATATTACCATAACCTCCATACTTGGTTCAATCTTTAACAATCAAGTGACTGACATGCCATACTTACACAAATCTCTCCACGGGGTATGCTCCCACGACCTTCCGCTCAAGTAGCAAAGTCGGCACATCCATACCACGAGCGTTCTAATACAAAAAATGAATAAAAAATCCGCAATTCAATACACAAAGCCTCGTCCACATAACACCATCGTCACGTGACACTAAAGAAAATGCCATCTTACTCTGAACATCTGAATTCACTCATGCTCATCTGAGCTCATAACATTTTATCAATACTGAACCGCAATCTTGACCTCCAATTCCCATCCCTATGCCGCGCATTGTACCTATCTTGCCGCTACGCGATAACATAGGTAATCACCATAAACCTTGAAATACTAGTGGGAAAAAACACTTTATCGGCTAGAAACTTTCACTTAGCTCATTTCAGAAGAACCAATTCCACATGAATGTGAACTCTTAAACCGCAGAAAATACAACCTCATGACGTGATCTAAACTGACATAACTCTTCCGGAATCCATTCATAAAACAAAGCCATTCGAATCGAATACCTCTCAAATCAACCAAGTTGTGGTGGCGTTGAAGCCCAAGTGTACAACCACAAACTACATGTATAACTTCACGCTGAAGAAACTGATCACTGCCACAATCATGTTGATTCAACCATTACCGACCAAGCCACTTCTTCCAATTTACTCGGGACTCTCCCTAAAAATAATAATAGCTCCATTCAAAACATAATGAAACCCAACAACACTCATCCCGAATGACCCAATCCATAAGATCACATCGTCTCAATACGCATGAACCATCTCATATTATCCTTACACGCACAATAGAATAACCAACTGGTACACTCGTTATGCCAGACCTTTCGCGAATCCGAAGCTATTTCTTCCCTTCCTCCATTACTGCACGACATACCCAATGATAACGTAAATCATTCCAAGTCCTTAGGAACTGCGCTTAAATTCTTGAACACACTAGGACCACTGTTGAGAGTCACCCACTCTGATGTGGCCCCGAATATAAGCCAAACTCTAGTGCTCTGCCAGCACGTGAACACCGTATCAAAGAAGCACTCGATTGAATTCTTTTCCTTGTACATTACACCAACAAGAAACATAATCTCTAAGTCTTCGCAAAACCTAAACATGAATCAATAAGGTCCAAATATGACACGCATTTCTCAAATCCTTTGCTCGAATTACCCTGATATTTTTCTTTCTTAGCAGTAATAACCCACCAATACACCGATGACCAGAGAACGCACTAGCAGACAACCACATGATCCAACCATAGACGGTAGGGATTCCCCACTTAGCTTGAAGCTACAACTTCATAACCTCGGAGCCTTCCAAGATTCATCCTTCCTAATTACCATGATCTCGCACAATCAACTCGCCAAGTTTCTCAAAATATTTTTGTTAAACATTTCATGAACATTCTGAATCTTCATCAACACCACGCGTTTACATGTTCGACCTCTTACGGATAGCCAGTAGAATTCTTCGTAGAATCTTCATCAACACCACACAACCACTAACCTGCTCACAGGAGATAACCCACCTGTGGAAATTCCATGTCGACATCTTCCAATAACGCTGCACTGGGTGCAATTACTACGAAATCTATAAACCCACCCGAGCCTGTGCTCATTCACCATCTGTACAAGTCCGTCAACTCCCCATTGAAATCAACTAAAAGTGTAACAATACATTCCAATCCGAAGTCATGTTGCATTCCTCTTCATATCAAGCAAAATCCTTTCTGTCGTATCCAATCTTTCTCAGTATAGTAGCCAACATTCCAAATTAAGTCCGTAGACCTAGTCACTGTCCAACATGATTCCCAAATCACTCTAATCTTTTCTCAAGTCATGTGGCTATCCTACCACATAATCCATATGCTACTCTGCCACTCCCACTTCAGCTAAACCATCTTCTTTAAGTAACTGCTTGACCTCCGCTTTTCATACTTGACCTGCTAGTAATTCAACCACCGCGAGACACCTCCCGCCATGTCCTTCCTCAATCTTCGCTGCCCAAATGTTGACTCAAATCAAATCCATACCTTTGGCATGGGAACTAGTGAATTTCCATCAACTCTAAACCTACTAGATGATCATCTTTCTCGAGCCAACAACATTAGAAACACTGATTTGATTCTGAACCGCTGAACACCGCTATCTCTGACGACCGCTTCCCCAACGTCCTTCCACAATACCATGTACCAACGGCGAATTGAAGATAACCATAACATCGATGAACTTAATACATTCAAACAAGGACAAGACACCACATCACAGATGAAAATTCCACACGCTTGAAAATACAAAGTTTCGTTACTCCATCAACCCATACTTGAAAATTCATAGTCCGACTACCTTTCCTTTGCTTGAAATAAAAGTTGAACCTCTAAATCATGTGCTGGGAAATCCTCATTTCAAGTCATTCACTGCCTTGGCACATAAAAAAAAGCCCCACCATTACACCAACACTGTGTTATAACAATGTCTGAACATCATAGCAATCTCTTTGTAGCCTCGGTCCCATTGAAAATACAACTACTAAAATGAAATAACAGAACATCCTTCACAAGAAGACGATAATAACTTGCTCGAATGCGCAGGGAGAAACATCCTGCTCCA
The DNA here is from genome assembly GCA_005239505.1 of Nicotiana paniculata. Taxonomy (NCBI): domain Eukaryota; kingdom Viridiplantae; phylum Streptophyta; class Magnoliopsida; order Solanales; family Solanaceae; genus Nicotiana; species Nicotiana paniculata. The sequence continues at coordinate 61,395 of MDKI01063604.1, forward strand.
CCTCGGTAGTACCACTACAAATCCTTGATGCCCAATTGAAACGAGTGCTCAACACCATACAAGAATGAGTATGAAGGAAATAAAGGCATAAGCCTCGAAGGAATCAAATCGCATGATGAGGAATCAAAAAGGGAAGTGCTCCTAACAACCCTTTAGCCTCTCAAAGATAAGTACAGGCGTATCTGTAGCGATCCGCAAGACTCTACTAGACTTTCTCATGACTCGTGAGACCAAAGTGAACCTAATGATCTGATACCAAGCTGTCACAAACCAAAATCCAATATAGGTCGTGATGGCACCTAACACAACCGTTAGGCAAGCCAATTATGTTTGATCCACTTACTTACTCATTTTTTTTCCTATGAAATCATAATTTGCATTAATTAAATAGTATGAAATAGAATTTATAGGGTGAAACAATGATAATTATGTGAACTACCATACTAAACATCCAATAGGAACCCCCACCCGGTGTCACAAGTGCATGAGTATCAACTGGGAAATATGATAAAATACAACACCTATATTGAATACAAATTAGACAAGAGAATGTAAATAACTCCGATGGAGACTCTGTGCTATGCGAGCTCGTAATATGGGAAGCAGCTCACCTAAGCAATAGCCACATCTCTGCGCCCACAAGACCACTAGCCGCGCCTCTGCGCCTATGCACCTGCACAAAATGTGCAACAAGTGTAGCATGAATACATAAAACAACGTGTACCCAGTATATCTAGTCTAATCCAGAAGAAGTATTTACGAGGGGTCGAATTCGACACTTAGTATGGGCTAACAATAAAATTCTGAATTTTTAACTAAGCATGGATTATGTAAATAGAGCTAAAAACTCAATAATAAGAAATAAATAAACAATTCTTTCACTGATAGTAAATCCCAAACTAATTCCCATCATTTGAAAAATCAATCTTTCAAGCCAACGAAACATTATCAATTATAATTGGACTCCAAGAATTATTCCGTACGAATTATGCCGAGATCGTACGACCCGATCCAACATACAAATATATAAAGTATATACTGCTGAGGGTCAAATGAAACGAACCATAGATGCATCAATCTGATACTGAGGCATTTGGCCCGCTCCATGAGAAGATAAAATACTTTATAAATAATAGATTCAAAATTTTTAAGAGGCTAATATTCAAAGAAATACCAATTCTGATTAACGGTCAAGTGGCCCATCCAAAAACTCAAGTAAATGAAATTTAACATTTTGCAATTCCTTTATCAAGTTCCAATATGATTTATGAAATTAAATAAACAAGCGAGGTACAAACATCATAAGTATAACATGATTTGGGTCCTAGACTACTCGAACATAAGCATAATTAGTAGCTACGTACAGACTCTCGTCACCTCGTGCGCACGCAACCCCCACAAATAGAAGCACATATTAACTCAGTTCACCTATGGGGTTAATTCCCTCTTGAAAGGTTAGAAAATAGACTAACCTCATCTTAAAGCCCACATTCCGGTCACAATTTCGCTCTAAAGCCACAACTTAGTGCCATTTAATCTGAAACTAGTCAAAGAACGTGCAAATTAACTAAAAAAACAAACTCCAATGCTTGAAACTTGACAATTTATAAAAATTATAAACCTCGTTCGAAAAGTTGGCACTAGGGCCCACGTCCCGGAACCCAACGAAACTCACAAAATTAGATAACTCATTCAATTACGAGTTCAATCATACTAATTTCATTCAAATCCCACTTCGAATCGGTATTCAAAAATTAAAAATTCGTATTTGTGAAATTATAGAAATTACATCCGATTTCTTCTTGAAAAATCAGTAATCTAATGCCGAAAACGAAGATTAATCCATGAAATATAATCACAATTGAGTCAAGAATGTTTACCCCAAGTTTTGTTGTGAAATTCTAATCCAAAATCGCTAAATCCCGACGTACCCAACTAAAAATATGAAATAATGGCTCAAAGGTCCGAAATAGAGGACTTATAACACTGCCCCGACATCCTTCTTCGCGTTCGCGATCCTCCCATCGCGTTCGTGATGAAAAAAATTCTCAAAAGCCACTTCCAATTCAGGTAGCCTCTAGTATAATGTTCATAAATATTTGTACAAAACTTCAAATGACAAATCGTTTATTTTCTGAAAGCTAGATACGTTATGTACAACTTTCACGTTTTGGTCATCTCCCAATTTGTGATGACCCAAAGGGTCATCTTATGAATTAAGACACTATTCTAGGCTCATTAGCCTTAAAAAGACTAATTTTAATTGCCTCGATTTGCGTGCACAGTCCGGACATGAAACCAGAGAGACTTTATGTTAAAATATGAGAAAAAACAATTTTGGAATTTAAAATTTTGTTTTAGTTTACTCGGGTCAACATTTTGAGTAAATAGACCCAGATCTGTGTTCCGACAATCTCGAGGTCCGCCGTAAGATATGGGACTTGGGCATACGCCCGGAATTGAATTCCGAGGTCCCTAGATTTAGAAATCAATTTTTGAAGAAAATTGTTTTGCTGGATTATTAAGGAAACAAAGAAACGAATTAATGTGTGAAGTCATTGAGATCGGGCCCGTATTTTGGTTCCATAGCCTGGTACAGGTTTGTTATAATATTTAAGTCTTATATGTGAAATTTTGTGAGAATCGGAATTGATTTGACGTGATTCGGACGTCCGAGTGAGTAAATAGTGAAATTGAAGTGCTCTTGAGAAAATCATGAGCTTTGAGGTTGAATTTGTAGTTTTAAATGATATTTTAGTGAATTGATTGCATGAGCAAGTCCGTATGATATCTTTAGACTTGCGTGCATGTTTGGTTGGAGCCCCGAGGGATCGGGTGAGTTTCGGGTAGGCTACGGAGTGTTTAGAACTTCAAAATCTCAGATGGTGCATCGGGTGTCTGTCACCTGGCCTCTACTCTCGCAATTGCGAGATAAGGCTTCACAAATGCTGTCACGACCAAATTTTGGAGTCGTGATGGCGCCTATCGTGGAACCAGGCAAGCCTCCCTTTTTAACTAAGCTAAATTCCATTTCCAGTAAAAATGTGTTTTTTAAACTAATTTATTAAAAATACTAAGAATCTGAAGTTTAAAAAAATATTTGAAGAACTGAATTTAAACCTCCAACCTCGGATCCGGTGTCACTCACTCATGAGCTACTATAACATAAAGTAAAGAAAAGGAGAAATGGACAACATTGTCTCAAAAATAAAGAAAAACAGTTAGAATAAGAAAGAGAAGACGAGGTCGCGATCGCCAGCTGCTTCCTCGACAACTCCAATAGAAATGATAATCGTCGCTCAATATCTGCTATCGTGTCCCGGTGTACCTAGATCTGCACACAAGGGGCACGGGGTAACGTGAGTACACCAACTCAGAAATAACGAACCCAATTTATGGACTGAGAAGTAGTGACGGACAAAACCTCAATTATGTTACAATAAATAATATACAGAATTTAGACATGCTAACAGTTTATCATGATGAGTAAATATGCCAAGTATGCCAGTATACTCTGCATGCCATCATAAAATATATGTATGAAACCAGTATGGATATGCACATAGTGCTCACAACTCTCTCACAGAAGTCCTCTCAGTACTATATATGGCTCTCAGTCCCAGGGAAGTTCCATCCCGGAATATGCATAAACACCGATGACCATAGTCACTATGTACCGAGGAAAAAGGCCAGTCCAGCCCCCACGAAGAAGATCCATCTCTAGAATACAACACTCGGACAGTTTCCATATCCAGGGAAGATCCATCCCTCTCATAACATCAGCTTCGTAAGAGATCCATGCCCAGGGAAGATCCATCCCTCACATAACATCAACTTCGGACAAGAGCCATGCCCAGGGAAGATCCATCCCTCAATATCACTGCGCTCACTGGGGGTGTAAAGACTCCGGAGAGGCCCTAGTGGCCCAAGAGCCATATCAAGACAACAAAGGAATGATTTAAATATCACTATAGTGTGTAGTCCCTTCTCATAACTAACTCAATAACAGGCTCTCGGCCTCACTCAGTCATTACTCTTCAGTCTCTCTCACATGGATCACAAATGCCTCCATCAGCCCAAAACAATGATAAATATACATGTAATTACAATATATGAAATCATATTCTATAACAAGACTGAGTATATGACATCAAATAATGACAACACGAGACATCAATATACGACCACTCGGGTCTCAGCATTTCCGGCGTGAAGCCTAGCATTTATACATAACATGATTTCTAACATGTTCACAATTACCACATTAATAGATGAACAAATATCATCAGGGAATAATCACTAAGCGGGGCCATGGGATAAGCCAGGCCACAAATACCCGGTGCACGCCCTCACGCCCGTCACTTGGCATGTGCGTCACCTCAACAATAGTTATAAATCATTTAGCTCGGGGTTTCGAACCCTCAGAACCATGTTTGGAAATGTTACTTACCTCAAAATCGGATAAAATACTATTCCGCAGTGCCTTTGCCTCTAAATCCGGCCTCTGAGTACTCCAAATCTACCAAGTCAAGATTTTTATCATCAAATTATGCTTAAGGATTGAATTCCAATTGAAAGGTACTAAATTTAGCTCAAAAACCGACCCCTGGGCCCACATTCAGAAAATCAGAAATTTTATACCAAACTATTCTTCATCATCTCACGAGTCCGTACATATAAAGAACACTAAAATCGGAGTTCGTTTGACCCCTCAAATCGACCCTTAAAGGTCTCAAAATCTCAAGCCCAAAAATCCAATTTTTCTACTGATTTTCCATGAATTTACAGTGGTTTTATGTTCTATAGTCATCCATGATCGAGTTTTAATAATCAAAACACTTACCTCTATGAAGAACAAAGATTTCCCTCTTCAAAATTTGTCCCAAAGCTCTTTCCCGTACAACAATGGTGTAAAATAAGGTTTAAGTCGCGGAAGGGTTTTAATTTATACCTTCTGCCTAGGTGTTCCGCACCTGCGACCCCTAACTCGCACCTGTGGGACCGCACCTGCGGTCAAAACAACCGCACATGCGACTTTCATTAAACAGCCCAACTCCGCACCTGCGATCGACCTCCCGCACCTCTGGCCTCGCAGGTGCGACAACTTACTCGCACCTGCGGAAACTTTTCACCCAACCAATCTTTTGCCCCTGCGGTGCCCTTCTCGCTCCTGCGGGCCCGTACCTGCGGTCAAACTTTGGCAAGTGCGGAAATCACTGTGGGAAAAACATCAGCAGCTGTTTGCTGCATTTTTTTCCAACTCCAAATTTCCGTTAACCATCCAAAATCAATCTCGAGCCCCTCGAGACCCCGACCAAAGTTACCAACACATCAGAATTGATTGTTCAAACTTAGTTTCACTCTCAAAACACCAAAACTAACATCAAAACACCAAATTTACATCGAATTCAAGCCAGAGAAATGTGAAATTTCTAAAATCCCCCAACGATGCCGAAACTATCCAAAACAACTCCGATTGACCTGAATTTTGCAGACATATCCAAAATGACATTACGAACCTGTTCAAACTTTTGAAATTCCATTCCTACCCCGATAGCCTATTTTCCACTGCCGACCAGAAATCACCAAAAACTAACTTTCGCCAATTCAAGCTTAATTCTACATCGGAGATCACAAAATATTTCGAGCACACTCCTAAGTCCCGAATCACCTAACGAAGCTATCCGAGCCATAAAATCCACATTCGGAGGTCATTTCCCAATAAGTAAACTCTCAGTTGACTTTTCCAACTTTAAGGCTATTGTTAAGGACTAAGTGGCTAAACTCTCACTACGACCATTCTGATTTCAAGCCTACCAATTCTAACACATCAATAACAGTATAACCAACCTATGACAAGTCAAGAATAGTAATTATAATGCAGGTTCTACGTAATGACGAACCGGGTCATTGCATTCTCCCCCTCTTAAACAAACGTTCGTCCTCTCCAAAAGACATCGACCGCCGAATAACCTTACCATGCACGCACCCGGGTCTCTAGACCCCCAATAGGTACCACACACAACCGACACACGCGGTCCGTAATAACAACATCACCCACAAGGGGCAAACACATAAACAAATGTAACAACTGATTCACGGGAGTATCTAGAGAATGGGCTAACTCATGATGAACATGCGAATATGAAAAACCGGAATCAATTAAAACTTAAGCTTCTCGTGACAGACTAAAACAATACCCGGGATTACGACATCAGAAGCCATCTCATCCTATCTGGCTGGGAATGCATAAAATCGGGCCTGATCACCACCGGATGGATCTCCCCCTCTTGGGCGACCCCTAACTGCCTGACCCCCACCACTAGCTGCCTGGGCGGGCGGTGCAGCTAATGATTCTGAAACTGCGGGTCGAACCCTCTGCTGATAATTACCTCTCGCAAGACGAGGGCAAAACCTCTTAATATGGCCCACATCTCCACACTCAAAACAACCTCTCTCGTAGAATGACACCGGGGATTGAAGGGAATCCCTAGCACCAGGATAACCACTGGAAGGACCAGGCATTGAAGAACTCTGAACCGACAGGGCACTGAAAGATGGTTGCACCTGATGCGAATTATGATGATTGTGACCAACTAATCCACCACGATAACCTGAGTGACCTGGCTGAGCCTGCCTGAATGGACGGTCTCCGCCGGGCTGAGGCTGCCCCCCTGAAGGAACCCCACCAAAACTCCCAGATCCTCGAGACCTCTTGGCCTCCCTCTTAATCCGCTATTGGCGGAGAACCGACTCAATCTCTCTGGAAATGTCAACAACGTCCTCAAATAAAGCGCCAGATACCCTCTCCCTAGTCAGAAAAACCCGAAGCTGATATGTAAGACCATCAACGAACCTCCTGATTCTCTCCCTATCCGTGGGAACTAGCCAAATAGCATGATAGGCCAACTCGGAGAACCTCATCGCATACTGCGTCACAGTCATGTCCTCTTGGCGCAACTGTTCGAACTCCCGGCACAGCTCCTCCTTCTGGGACTGTGGTATATACTTCTCCAAGAATAGAATGGATAACTGACGCTAGGTAAGCGGCGCTGCATCAGCAGGTCTACGCCTCTCATAGGCCTCCCACCAAGCGAGTGCAGATCCTGAAAACTAGAATGTAGTAAACGGGACCCCACTAGCCTCCAGTATTCCTGCTGTGTGAACGATCCTCTGACACTTGTCCAAAAAGCCCTGGGCGTCCTCGCCCTTAGTACCCCTAAAAAATGGAGACTGGAGTCTGCTGAACCTCTCCAACCTACACTGCTCATCATTAGCTAAAGCTGGGACCACATAATACTAGGATGGGGCAACCGGCTGACTGAGACTGTCCCAGGTATCTGAAGCCCCTGGTTAACTTGCTCAGGTGTCTGGGCAGCTGGAGTCTGAGTGCCTCCCCCAACCTGAGAAGTAGCAGCAGTAGACACGGCGACGGCCTGTGCCAGGCTGGTGCACACCATCAAAATCTGGGCTAGGGTCTCCTGAAGGCCCGAAATCACAATGGGCACTGCTAGTGCCTGATCCTCTCCCATTGGGACCTCAACTGCGGGGAGCTGATCATGAGCAGTGGGAATGTCCACAGGTACTGCCCCGACTGCTAAGCGGGCTGCACCCCTCCCTCTGCCACGACCTCGTCCACGGCCTCGACCTCCAGCTGGTCCTACTGGTGTCTGATCACCACTATCATTAGCACGAGTCCTCACCATCTGTGAGAGAATGAAAACAATAGATGTTTGGTTTCAGAGTTCAATAGAGTCGCACGACAGAATTTCAAAGAATGTGAGATTTTTCCTAAAGGTTCTGCAGCCTCTCGAAGATAAGTACAGACGTCTCCATACCGATCCGCAAGACTCTACTAAACCTGCTCATGACTGGTGAGACCTATTTAACCTAGGGCTCTAATATCATCTTGTCACGACCTAACTTCGGGGTCGTGATGGCGCTTGTCCTGGAACCAGGCAAGCCTCCCTTTTTAACTAAGCTAAATTCCATTTCCAGTAAAAATTTGATTTTTAAACTAATTTATTAAAAATACTAAGAATATGAAGTTTAAAAAATATTTGAAGAACTCAATTTAAACCTCCAACCCCGAATTCGGTGTCACTCAGTCATGAGCTACTATAACATAAAATAAAGAAAGGAGAAATGGACAACATTGTCTCAAAAATAAAGAACAACAGGTAGAATAAGAAAGAGAAAACAAGGTCGCGATCGCCAGCTTCTAACTCGACAACTCTAATAGAAATGATGACCGCTGCTCAATATCCGCTACCGGGTCCCGGTATACCTGGATCTGCACACAAGGTGCAGGGGTAACGTATGTACACCAACTCCGAAGTAATGAACCCAATTTATGGACTAAGAAGCAGTGACAGACAAAACCTCAATTATGTTACAATAAATAATATACAGAATTTAGACATGCTAACAGTTTATCAGGATGAGTAAATATGCCAAGTATGCCAGTATACTCTGCATGCCATCATAAAATATATGTATGAAACCAGTATGGATATGCACATAGTGCTCACAGCTCTCTCATAGAAGTCCTCTCAGTACTATATATGGCTCTCAGGCCCAGGGAAGTTCCATCCCGGAATATGCATAAACACCGATGACCATAATCACTATGTACTGAGGAAAAAGGCCAGTCCAGCCCTCACGGAGAAGATCCATCTCCGGAATACAACACTCGGATAGTTTCCATATCCAGGGAAGATCCATCCCTCTCATAACATCATCTTCGTAAGAGATCCATGCCTAGGGAAGATCCATCCCTCACATAACATCAACTTCGGACAAGATCCATGCCCAGGGAAGATCCATCCCTCAATATCACTGTGCTCACTGGGGGTGTAAAGACTCTGGAGAGGCCCTAATGGCCCAAGCTCCATATCAAGCCAACGAAGGCATGATTTATATATCACTGCAGTGTGCAGTCCATTCTCATAACTTTCTCAATAACACGCTCTCGGCCTCACTCAGTCATTACTCTTCAGTCTTACTCACATGGATCACAATTGCCTCCATCTTCCCGAAACAATGGTAAATATGCATGTAATTACAATAGTGAGACTGAGATATGAAATGATATGCTATAAAAAGACTGATTATATGACATCAAATAATCACAACATGAGACAGCAATATACGACCACTCGGGTCTCAGCATTTCCGGCTTGAAGCCTAGCATTTATACTTAACATGATTTCTAACATGTTCACAGTTACCACATTAATAGATGCACAAATATCATCATGGAATAATCACTAAGCGGGGCCATGGGATAAACCAGGCCACAAATACCCGGTGCACGCCCTTACACCCTCCACTTGGCATGTGCGTCACCTCAAAAATAGTCATAAATCATTCAGCTCGGGGTTTCGAACCCTCAGAACCAAGTTTGGAAAAGTTACTTACCTCAAAACCGACTAAAATACTATTCCGCATTGCCTTTGCCTCTAAGTCCGGCCTCTGAGTACTCCTAATCTACCAAGTTCAGATTTTGATCATCAAATTAGTCATAAGGAATGAATTTCAATTGAAAGGTACTAAATTTAGCTCAAAACCCGAAATTAGTCAAAACCCGACCCCGGGCCCACATCCCAAAACTCAGAAATTCTTATACCAAACTGTTCTTCATCATCTCACGAGTCCGTACATATAAAGAACACTAAAATCGGAGTTCGTTTGACCCCTCCAATTGGCCCTTAAAGGTCTCATAATCTCAAGCCCAAAAATCCAATTTTTCTACTGATTTTCCATGAATTTACAATGGTTTTATGTTCTATAATCATCAATGATTTAGTTTTAATAATCAAAACACTTACCTTTATGAAGAACACGGATTTCACTCTTCAAAATTCGTCCCCAAAGCTCTTTCCCGTACAACAATGGTGTAAAATAAGGTTTAAGTCGCGGAAGGGTTTTAAACCTTCTGCCCAGGTGTTCCGCACTTGCGGCCCCTAACTCGCACCTGCGGGACAACACCTTCGACTTTCATTAAACGACCAAACTTCGCACCTGCGATGGACTTCCCGCACTTGCAGCCTCGCAGGTGCGGCAACTTACTCGCACATGGGGAAACTTCTCACCCAGCCAATCTTCCGCACATGCGGTGCCCTTCTCGCTCTTGCGGGCCTACACTTGTGGTCAAACTTCCGCAGGTGCAGAAATCACTGTGGGAAAAACTTCAGCATCTTTTTGCTACATTTTTTTCCCACTCCGAATTTCAGTTAACCATCCGAAATCAATCCCGAGCCCCTCGAGACCACAACCAAAGTTACCAACACATCATAATTGATTATTCAAACTTAGTTTCACTCTCAAAAAACCAAAACTAACATCAAAAAACCAAATTTACATCGGATTCAAGCCTAAGAACTTTGAAATTTCTAAAATACAGCAATGATGCCGAAACAATCCAAAAAAACTCTAATTGACCTAAAATTTTGCAGACATATCCAAAATGACATTACGAACCTGTTCCAACTTCTGGAATTCCATTCCGACCCCGATAGCCTATTTTTCACTGCCGACCGGAAATCACCAAAAATTAACTTTTGCCAATTCAAGCTTAATTCTAGACCGGACATCATAAAAATATTCCGAGATCACTCCTAAATCCCAAATCACCTAACAAAGCTATTCGAGCCATAAAATCCGAATTCCGAGGTCATTTCCGAATAAGTAAACTCTCAGTTGACTTTTCCAACTTTAAGGATATTTTTAAGGACTAAGTGGCTAAACTCTCACTACGACCATTCCGATTTCAAGCCTGCCAATTCTAACACATCAATAATAGTATAACCAACCTATGACAAGTAAACAATAGTAATTATAATGCAGGTTGTATGTAACAACGGACCGGGTCGTTACAAATGTGAACCTGGTAGGCTTGGGAAATGCGACACATGCCTGGGAACCTCGCAAATGCGAGATTTCCTTCACAAATCCAAAGACTGTCCAACAAGCCCAGAAGTCGCAAATGCAACATTTAGGTCGCAATTGCGAACCCCTGATCACATTTGTGATAACCGCAGCCCGTTAAGTGAGCTTTTAGACGGGATTTTCACCCATTTTTCAATTGTCTCAAACCCTAAACCTCCATAGGCGATAAAGACTCAAACTTCTCCAGATCATAGGTTAGTGATTCTTAACTACTTTCTTTCAATCCTTTTCAACTTTTTACAAGGTTTCAACCAAAAATCTAGGACTTTCATGGGAAAATTTGGGATTTTTGGGAGAACTTAGGAATTTCGAAATTTGGGAATTTAGACCTAGAATTGAGGTCGGATTCCAAAACCAATTGTATATCCGGGCTCGAGGGAGAATAGGTAAACGGGTTTTTTGTCCGAACCTCTAGTTTAGACCAAGCGGGCCCGGGGTCAATTTTTGTGTTTTGATAGGAGAACATAAGAAAACCATAAATTTTCATTTAAAATAATTCCTTTAGCCATTATTGATGATACTGAACCAATTATGATTAGATTCGAGCGGGTTAGAGGCAAATTCTAAAGGAAAAGTTGTGATTGAGAAGTGAGTGGCCTGCGGAATTGAGGTAAGTGTTTGATTTAACCTTGACTTGAGGGAATAGGAATCCCAAACTTAAATTCTATGTGAAATTTCTTGTGTGTGGTGTATAGGTGAGGTGGCGAGTATCTATGCACCACCAAATTATCTGTTTATCATGTCCCCTTCCCCGTTTCCAATTTATTTTACTCTATGTCTACTTGTTTTTCTTACTTGTTTGTTAGAAATTGTTTCACTTATTTGGGAGTATTATTTGTTCCTTAATTTCATTGTGGTCCAATAATGGTTAAGCTGGTTGTCAGAGTCTCGTAACACACTTCGGTTGGTTTCGCTGTGTAGCGATAATTGGTGAAATGTCTAAATAGTACAACTTTCGGTTTACATTTTTTGAGACATAAATACTGTAAAAGACTTTGATCTGAATTGTGAAATCTTTTCTTTTTCATAAATGATGAGATGAGATTGTCTGGTGGGAGCGGGTTGCACACCGCAACAAGGAGTAATAAGGGTGGACATGTGGGATCGGGTTGCACGCTGCAACAAGAGAAATAAGGGTGATATATATAGGGAGGAGAAAAGGATGGACATGCGGGATCGGGTTGCATGCCACAACAAGGAGAAATAAGGGAGAATATTCAAGTTTTACTGATTTTAAACATAAAGAGTAGAATATTCACCGTTTTATTGTTGTAATTTCATACTCTGCACTTACAAATATTTTAAATTGAAACTTGGAAATTTTCGTGAGGATTGGTTATGGATGAGATTTGAAATAGTTAATTGAGTTGTTTTATTAATTGTTGTAAGTTGTTGTTTAATTGGTTTATTATTTCCTTCTTGCTTTATTATACATCGTATCCAGGTTATGCTATAAATTCCCCGTCGTAGCCTCGTCACTACTTCGTCGAGGTTAGGCTCGGCACTTACCAGTACATGGGGTCGGTTGTACTGATACTACACTCTGCACTTCTTATGCAGACCTAGGTACCAGCCAGAGCTAAGTTGAAGTACTAGTTGATATTATTCGCACGGAGACACGAGGTAGATCTGCTGGCATTCGGAGATTCATGGAGTCTTCTCCCATATATTTATTTACTATTTTACTTAGTTCAAAACAGACATATGTATTTTCTTTCAGCAAAATACTTGTAGCATTCTTTAGTAGTTTGTGAATTGTGACTCCAGACTCTGGCTAGCTAGATATTATAATTAGCTTCAAATTTCATTTTATCATGTCTCACACTGTTCGACATTCGTTTATTTGATAAATTTAGACCTAATAGTATATTTTAGTTATTTTAAATATTGAATCCCTCTAACATTGGCTTGCCTAGCAAGTGTGGTGTTAGGCGCCATTTCGGTCCCAAGGATTGGGAATTTGGGTCACGACAAGTTGGTATCAGAGCTCTAGGTTTCCTAAGTCTCATAATTCACGAACAAGCTTAATAGAGTCTAAGAGATCGGTACTGAGACATATGTACTTATCTCTTAGAGGCGATAAAGTTAGGAACAAACTCAATTTTTATTTCTACTCTATCGTGTGATTCTTGTTATCTCTAATACTGATTGAACTCTTCTATACTCTCGTAGATGGCGAGAACACGTGCTTCCTCTTCCGCTGACCAACAGTCAGATCCTCCAGCAACAGTAGCTTTTACTTGGGGCAGAGGCCGAGGCAGGGGAAAGACTCAACCCATTTCTCAAACAGAAACCCCAACTGTGGAGCCTCAGATAGAGATTGATGAGAGGGCTCCAACTCGTACCGTTCTAGCGGGACCAGCTCAGGTCCCAAAGGAGCTTATTCCTACCCTGGTGCTTCAGGACGCTTTGGTCTGATTATATGACGACCCAAAGGGGTCATCACTTATGTTATTACCCATCCCGTACTTCTGAGGCCTTGAAAACCTCATTTATAATTGCCTCGATTTGTGTGCACGGTCCGGGTACGTAGCCGGACAGCCTAAATAGGAAATTCTGTGAAATATGCTAAGATTTGATATTAAAATGAATAAATTTGACTTCTATCAATATTTTGGGTAAACGGACCTGGACCCGTGACTTGACGGTTCCGGAGGGTCCGTAGGAAAATATGGGACTTGGCCGTATGCCCAGAATCGAATTCCGAGGTCCCAAGCCCGAGAAATGAATTTTTGAGTAAAATTGCCTGCTGGAAATATTTAAGGAAATTGAAAATGTAATATGATTTGAAAGTAATAGTATCGGGCTCGTATTTTGGTTCTGGCTCCCTGTACAGGTTTTATATATGGTTTAAGCACTTTCTGTAATGTTTGGTTGAAATCGCATTTCGTTTAACGTGTTTCAGACTTAAAAATGGGAAATTTGATGTTTTGTGAAATTTGATAGATTTCATGGATATTGAGGTTTGATTCTATGTGTGTGATGTTGTTTTGGTGATTTGATCGCACATTTATGTTCATGGGATATTGTGTGAGTAATCTGTAAAATTTGGTGTCGTTTCGAGATGTATAGGTCAGTTCGGCACGTTGCTAGCGAGGTTAGAAAACATAAAATCCCTAAGTTGGTTCTTGAGGTTAGGGGGTGTGATTTCGAGTTTTAGCTTTGTTTTGAGTGTTCCGAAGGCTCTAGCGAGTCCGTATTATGATTTGGGACTCGTTGGTATACTTGGATTAAGGATCGGGTGGGCCCAGGTGCCTTCCCGGCACCTAACGGGGCTAAAAACCAGCAAACTCAGTTGCTGGTGCACCAGATTTGGTGTGACCGCAGGTGCGGTTTCCCAGCATCGCAGGTGCGAGACCGCAGGTGCGGTCGCATCTATCGCAAGTGCGATCACTGTTCAGGCACTGAAATTAAATACAAGTTTTAAACCCATTTCTCTCATTTTTCATCTCCTTCCTTAGACGAATTCCTCCATTGTTGAGAGCTTTCGACCAGGTCTTGGAAGGTAAGTAGTTTCCACCCATAAACTTGTTTTATGCATGTATCTTAGCCTAATTAATTACACCAATTAGTGCCAAAAATTCAAGAAATGGGTAGTAACCTAGAACTTGTGATCACCTTAGAATTTTCAGTGAATTCGCCATGAAATCAAGTAAAAAATCGCGTAGTTATGATCCTTAGGCCTTGGGTGAGTGTTTCCTTCGAAAGTTTCGAGAATCCGAGCGATGGAGCCCGGGGACGAATTTTGATAAAATTGAAAGTATGCTAGGGAATGGATAATTAGGCCATGTAATTGAATATTTGAATCCTTATTGATATACTTGAGTTGATTATGCCTAGATAATACCATTCATTAGTCAAATTTTAAAGGAAAACCGGTGTTAGAAGGTTGATTGCTATAACTCGGATCCGAGGTAAGTATTCGGTCTAGCCTTAGCTTGAGGGAATAGGAGTTGAGTCTTGATTTCTACTTTCTAATTATAGAGTACGATATTTAGGCATGGTGACGAGTATCTATACATTGGTGTCTAGCATGACCGTAAGGGCTTATATTGTGAATATTCTGATTTTGTGGTAATTCCCATGCTTAATTGATGATTTCTATTTGTTGTGAACAATATGTGAAGGGAATTGTATTCTTCAAACATCTTTGGAGCATTGTCTCAACTTGTGAAATGAATTATGAAGATATATGAGATAATTACATCCTTTGGAGCATTGGCTCAAATTTTAACATGAATGGTGAAGAATTATGAGATATTAAGTATTTGGAGTATTGGCTCAGATTGTTAAATGAATAATGAAGAAATATGAGATATTACAGTCTTTGGAGCAATGGCTCAAGTGATAGAATAAATCATGGAAATGAAAGTGAAAGAAAGAGAAAGAATTATTGAAATATACCCTTGCCGGGATTTAATAGTTTAATTGATGCTTCCCTTGCCGGGATTTAATTATTTGATATTGTCTCCCTTGCCGGGATGCCTATTTCTATTCTGTTTACTCCCTTGCCTGTTGTTTGTGATTGCTGTTTGGGTGAGGAAGAGTGTTAAAGCACGAAGGGTGATTTCGTGCACTTGTTTTGGTGAGTATGAGAGTAAAGCACGAAGGGTGATTACGTGCACTTGTCTTGGTGAGAATGAGAGTAAAGCACGAAGGGTGATGCCATGCATTGTTTGATATTGTCTCCCTTGCTGGGATGTTGATATTTCTGTCATTGTTCCCTTGCCGGGATTTCCATATCTGTTCTGTTTACACCCTTGCCCCTGTTTTTGATTGTTGTTTGGGTGAGGAAGAGTGTTAAAATACGAAAGGTGATGTCGTGCATTGTTTCACATTGTGAGGAAAGAGTGTAAAGCATGAAGGGTGATGCCGTGTTGTACGATGTACCATTCTGTACCGATATTCATTGATTACATTATACCTCGCATAGTGAGGACGAGAATAAAAGCACGAAGGGTGATGCCGTGCCATGATTTACATTGATTATATTATACACTGCGTAGTGAGGACGAGGGTAAAAGCACGAAGGATGATTCCGTGCGAGTTTGTGATTTCTTGTCCTTATTGATATGCTAACTTGTTGTTCCTTTCCTTAATTAAGATGTCTTATATGAAATTGTCATCTCCCCACAGCATGTTCCCCTTCCTTTGTTAATTGATTTCTCCATACATTTCCTATTCGTTGTATATATGTATATATATTTATTTGAACTGCACAGGTTTATTTGGTAGTCTGGTTCTAGCCTCGTCACTACTTCACCGAGGTTAGGCCAGGCACTTACCCAGTACATGGGGTCGGTTGTACTGATGCTACACCTGCACTTCTTTTATGTTGTGCAGATTACGCAACCGGACCCGGAGGACATCATTAGTGGGAGTGTCTTCCAGTTCATCATAGAGGCTTCAAGGTATACCGCTGGAGTTCGTGGGCCTTGGCGTCTCTTCTATTCCCTTGTCTTCGATTCTGTCTTGTTTTTCCTTTAGTTTCGAAGGCAGACATGTATTTCCTTTCAGACTTGTATTTAGCACTCTTAGACAGTTCGTGAATTTGTGACTCCAGGTTTAGGGAAATTTTGCGTCGTTATATTGTGATTGTATTTACTTAGCTTAAACTGTATTTATTCCGCTGATTTAATTTCGAAGAATTTTAGCTTATTCTGGAAAGTTGAGATTTTATGCTACTTTAGCTATATAAGTTGGCTTGTCTAGCGGGTTCAACGTTAGGGGCAATCACGGCCCGATTGTGGGATTTCGGGTCATGGACAAGGTCAGGATCATTCAGGATAGGCTTCGTACAAATCAGTCCAGGCAAAAGAGTTATGCAGATCGCAAGGTTCGAGATGTGGCTTTCATGGTTGGTGAGCGAGTATTGCTCCGAGTGTCGCCTATGAAGGGCGTGGTGAGATTTGGGAAGAAGGGCAAGCTTAACCCTATATTCATTGGTCGGTTTGAGATTCTTGATTGAGTGGGAGAGGTGGCATACAGACTGGCATTGCCACCTAGCTTATCAGTCGTACATCCAGTCTTTCATGTGTCCATGCTTCATAGGTATCACGGCGATCCAGCCCACGTGTTAGATTTCAGCACTGTCCAGTTGGACAAGGACTTATCTTATGAGGAGGATCCGGTAGCTATTCTAGACTGGCAGGTTCGTCAGTTGAGATCCAAGAGTTTCCCTTCTATTTGTGTTCAGTGGAGAGGTCAGCCTCCTGAGGCATCGACCTGGGAGTCCGAGTCCGATATGCGGAGCCGTTACCCTCATTTATTTCCCGACTTAGGTACTTCCTTCTTCTGTCCCTTCGAGGACGAACAGTTATTTTAGAGGTGGAGAATGTGATGACCCGAAGGGATCATCACCTATGTTATTACCCATCCCGTACTTCTGAGGCCTTGAAAACCTCATTTATAATTACCTCGATTTATGTGCATGGTCCGGGTACGTAGGCGGACAACCTAAATATGAAATTCTGTGAAATATGCTAACATTTGATATTAAATGAATAAATTTGACTTCGGTCAACATTTTCAATAAACGGACCCGGACGCATGATTTGACGGTTCCGGAGGGTCCGTAGGAAAATATGGGACTTGGACGTATGCCCAGAATCGAATTCCGAGGTCCCAAGCCCGAGAAATGAATTTTTGAGTAAAATTATTTGCTGGAATTATTTAAGGAAATTGAAAATGTAATCTGATTTGAAAGTAATGGTATCGGGCACGTATTTTGGTTCCGGCTCCCGATATAGGTCTTATATATGGTTTAAGCACTTTCTGTAAAGTTTGGTTGAAATCGGATTTCGTTTAACGTGTTTCGGACTTAAAAATGGAAAATTTGATGTTTTGTGAAATTTGATATATTTCATGGATATTGAGGTTTGATTCTATGTGAGTGGTGTTGTTTTGGTGATTTTATCGCACGGGTATGTTCATGGGATGTTGTGTGAGTAATCTGTAAAATTTGGTGTCGTTTCGAGATGTATAGGTCAGTTCGGCACGTTGTTAGCGAGGTTAGAAAACTTAAAATTCCTAAGTTGGTTCTTGAGGTTTGGGGTGTGATTTCGAGTTTTAACGTTGTTTTGAGTGTTCCGAGGGTTCGAGCGTAGATGCGGTCTACCCTTTCGCAGCTGCGATCCCAGACCCCCAGCCCAGTTCCGCAGGTGCGAGGTTCTCCTCGCAAGTGCGAGACCGCAGGTGAGGTCGCATCCATCGCAGGTGCGATCACTTTTCAGGCAGTGAGATTAAATACGGGTTTTAAACCCATTTCTCTCATTTTTCATCTCCTTCCTTAGACGAATTCCTCCGTTGTTGAGAGCTTTCGACCAGATCTTGCAAGGTAAGTAGTTCCCACCCATAAACTTGTTTTATAAATGTATCTTAGCCTAATTAATTACACCAATTAGTGCCAAAAATTGAAGAAATGGGTAGTAACCTAGAACTTGTGGTCACCTTAGAATTTTCAGTGAATTGGCCATGAAATCAAGTAAAAAAATCGTGTATTTATGATCCTTAGGCCTTGGGTGAGTGTTTCCTTCGAAAGTTTCGACAATCCAAGCGAGCGGGCCCGGGGTCGAATTTTGTTAAAATTGAAAGTATGCTAGGAAATGGATAACTAGGCCATGTAATTGAATATTTGAATCCTTATTGATATACTTGAGTTGATTATGCCTAGATAATACCATTCCGTAGTCAAATTCTAAAGGAAAAGCAGTGTTAGAAGGTTGATTGCTATACTTCGGATCCGAGGTAAGTGTTCAGTCTAACCTTAGCTTGAGGGAATATGAGTTGAGTCTTGATTGCTACTTGCTAATTGTAGAGTAGGATGTATAGGCATGGTGACGAGTATGTATACATTGGTGTCTAGCATGACCGTGAGGCCTTATATTGTGAATATTATGGTTTTGTGGTAATTCACATGCTTAATTGATGATTTATATATGTTGTGAACAATATGTGAAGGGAATTGTATTCTTTAAACATCTCTAGGGCATTGGCTCAACTTGTGAAATGAATTATGAAGATATATGAAATAATTACATCCTTTGGAGAATTGGCTCAAATTGTAACATCAATTGTGAAGAATTATGAGATATTATGTCTTTGAAGTATTGGCTCAGATTGTGAAATTAATAATTAAGAAATATGAGATATTACAGTCTTTGGAGTGCTGGCTCATGTGATAGAATAAATCATTGAAATGAAAGTGAAAGAAAGAGAAAGAGTTATTGAAATATACCCTTGCCGGGATTTAATTGTTTAATTGATTTTTCCCTTACCGGGATTTAATTGTTTGATATTGTCTCCCTTGCTGGGATTCCTATTTTTATTCTGTTTACTCCCTTGCCCGTTGTTTGTGATTGTTGTTTGGGTGAGGAAGAGTGTTAAAGCACGAAGGGTGATGTCGTACACTTGTTTTGGTGAGTATGAGAGTAAAGCACGAAGGGTGATGCCGTGCACTTGTCTTGGTGAGAATGAGAGTAAAGCACGAAGGGTGATGTCGTGCATTCTTTGATATTGTCTCCCTTGCTGGGATGTTGATATTTCTGTCATTGTTCCCTTGCCGGGATTTCCATATCTTTTCTGTTTACTCGCTTGCCCCTATTTGTGATTGTTGTTTGGGTGAGGAAAAGTGTTAAAGCACGAAGGGTGATGCCGTGCATTATTTGACATTGTGAGGAAAGTGTGTAAAGCACGAAGGGTGATGCCATGCACTGTTTGACATTGTGAGGAAAGTGTGTAAAGCACGAAGGGTGATGTCGTGTCGTACGATGTACCATTCCGTACCGATATTCATTGATTACATTATACCTCGCATAGTGAGGACGAGAGTACAAGCACGAAGGGTGATGTCGTGTCGTACGATGTACCATTCCGTACCGATATTCATTGATTACATTATACCTCGCATAGTGAGGACGAGAGTACAAGCACGAAGGGTGATGCCGTGCCATGATTTACATTGATTATATTATACATTGCATAGTGAGGACGAGAATAAAAGCACGAAGGGTGATGCCGTGCCATGATTTACATTGATTATATTATACATTGCATAGTGAGGACGAGAATAAAAGCACGAAGGGTGATGCCACGTGAGTTTGTGATTTCTTGTCCTTATTGATATGCTGGCTTGTTGTTCCTTTCCTTAATTAAGATTTCTTATATGAAATTGTCATCTCCCCACAACATGTTCCCCTTCCTTTGTTAATTGATTCTCCCTACATTTTCTATTCGTTTGTATATATGTATATATATCTTTATTTGAACTGCACAGGTTTATTTGGTAGTCTGGTTCTAGCTTCGTCACTACTTCGCCGAGGTTAGGCCAGGCACTTACTCAGTACATGGGGTCGGTTGTACTGATGCTACACCTGTACTTCTTTTATGTTGTGTAGATTACACAACCGGACGCGGAGGACATCATTAGTAGGAGTGTCTTCCAGTTCTTCATAGAGGCTTCAAGGTATACCGCTGGCGTTCGTGGGCCTTGGCGTCTCTTCTATTCCCTTGTCTTCGATTCTGTCTTTTTTTTCCTTTAGTTTTGAAGGCAGACATGTATTTCCTTTCAGACTAGTATTTAGCACTCTTAGACAGTTCTTGAGTTTGTGACTCTAGGTTTTGGGAAATTTTGCGTCGTTATATTGTGATTGTATTTACTTAGCTTAAACAGTATTTATTCCACTGATTCAATTTCGAAGCGTTTTAGCTTATTCTGGAAAGTTGAGATTTTTATGCTAGTTTAGCTATATACGTTGGCTTGTCTAGCGGGTTCAATGTGAGACGCCATCACGGCCCGATGGTGGGATATCGGGGCGCGACATATTAGTGGTCATTATAGAGAGTGTAACCCATACTGGCACACTCCCCGTGGTAGCAGCCGTGTCTCAGGGTGGAGTAGGGGTCCAGACTCCTGCTACTCACACTCCTGAGCAGATTACTCCTTAGATTCAAAACCCGATAGCCAATCCAGCTGGGGTAGTTTAGCCAGTTGCTGCAGAACCGCTTGTTGATGGGGAAACTATGTCCTCCGATGCTTTGTGGAGACTGGACATGTTTATCAAGATTTTCCCTGTTCATTTCAGTGGTGCTACATTAGAGGATCCTCAAGAATATTTTGATAGCTGTCATGAGGTTCTTCAGAACATGGGTATATTGGAGACCAATGGGGTCGACTTCGCCGCTTTTCAGATGATTGGTTTTGCCAAGAAATGGTGGAGGGACTATTTGTTAACTAGACCAGCTGGATCACCTGCTCTCACCTGGAATCAGTTTTCGCATATATTTTTGGAGAAGTTTGTGCCTATCACTACTAGAGAGGAGTGCCGCGTCAGTTTGAGCGTCTTCAGCAGGGCAGCATGACTATCACCTAGTATGAGACTCGCTTCGTGGATTTGGCCAGACATGCTATTCTTTTGTTACCCACAGAGAGAGAGAGAGAGGACCAGGAGATTTATTGAGGGCCTTACTTAGCCGATCAGGTTGCAGATGGATAAGGAGACATGGACCGAGATTTCCTTTCAAGATGCAGCCAATGTGGCCCGAACAGTTGAGACGGTTCTCGGGATGGGAGGTCAGGGCTCAGACAAGAGGCCTCGCCATTCCGTTGGATTCAACGGTGCCTCATCTGGAGGCGGGGTTAATTTTAGCAGAGGCCATTCTTCCAGGCTATTCCATTAATCACTTAAGGCTTCAGATGGTATTTTCGGTGGTCGTGGTTCTTATACGCCTCCGTCTGCTCAGCCAGTCTATAGTTCTCCATCATCTCCTGTTAGAGCACCTCCTCTGCAGACTTATTATCATGGTTAGCCGGCTCGTTAGGGTTAGCCTCTATATCAGGAGGGATGCTTTGAGTGTGGTGAATATGGGCATATTCGAAGAGCTTGTTTGAGGTATTCGGGTAATCAGCTTCAGTACCAGGGTTCTCGTGCCATAGTTCCGGCACCAGCTGTAGCACCACCTTCCCAGCCAGCCAGCCAGGGGTAGGGGTCAGGTAGCCATAAGTAGGGGTCATTGTTAGAGGTAGAGGTCAGGCCTCTAGGGGTGGTGGCCAGCCCCCTAGAGGTGGAGGTCCGCCTATCAGAGGTCTTCCTAGAGACGTGGTTCAGGGTGGCGAGGCCCAGCCCCAATTGTATGCATTTCCTGCCACACCTGAGGCAGAGTCCTCTGATGCTCTTATCACAGGTACAATTTCAGTTTGCAATAGAGATGCCTCATTTTTGTTTGATTCGGGGTCTACTTACTCTTATGTATCATCTTTTTTGCTTCGTAGTTGGTTGTGCCACGTGATTCCTTGAGTGTACCTATTTATGTGTCTACGCCCGTGGGGGATGCTATTATTTTAGATTGTGTGTACGTTCGTGTGTAGTTGTTATTGAGGGTCTTGAAACTAGTGTAGACCTTTTGCTTCTTGACATTGTCGACTTCGACGTCATATTGGGCATGGATTGGTTATCGCCTTATTATGCCATCTTGGACTGTCACACCAAGACAATTACTCTAGCTTTGTCAGGGTTGCCTCGATTAGATTGGAAAGGGACTCCTTGTCATTCTCCCAACAGAGTGATTTCTTATGCCAAGGCTCGCCGCATGGTTAAGAAGGGATGTTTGGCTTATTTGGCTCATATTCTTGATTCTAATGCTGAATTCTCTTTGATATATTCAGTACCTATTGTTCGTGAGTTTCCCGAGGTGTTTCTGGCAAACCTGCCGAGGATGCCACCCGACAGGGATATTGTTTTACATTGATGTGGCTCCTGGCACTCATCCCATTTCTATCCCTCCATACCGGATGGTCCCACTAGAGTTTAAAGAATTTAAAGAATAGTTGCAAGACTTTCTTGATAAGGGATTTATTGGGCCTAGTGTCTTGCCCTAGGGTGCACCGATTTTGTTCGTGAAGAAGAAGGATGGGTCGATGAGAATGTGTAAAGAATACCGGCAGTTGAATAAAGTCACCGTCAAGAATAAATATCCATTGCCGTGAATTGATCATTTATTTGATCAGCTTTAGGGTGACAGGGTGTTTTAAAAAATTGATCTGAGATCTGGCTACCATCAGTAGAAGATTAGGGCATCCGATGTTCCTAAGACCGCCTTTCGGACGAGGTACGTGCACTATGAATTCCTGGTGATGTATTCTAGCTTGACTAATGCCCCAACAACCTTTATGGATTTGATGAATCGGGTTTTCATGCCTTATCTGGATTCCTTTGTAATTGTGTTCATTGATGATATTCAAATATACTCCCGCAGTAGGGAGGAGCATGAGCAGCACCTCCGGATAGTGCTTCAGATGTTGAGGGATAGTCAGTTGTATGCTAAATTTTCAAAGTGCGAGTTCTGGTTGGATTCAATAGCTTTCTTGGGTCACATCGTATCAGCAGAGGGTATTCAGGTAGATCCTAAGAAGATAGAGGCAGTCAAGAACTAGCCTAGACCCACTTCAGCCACAGAAATTAGGAGTTTCTTGAGTTTGGCAGGTTACTATCGTCGGTTTGTGGAGGGGTTTTCATCTATAGTAGAACCAATGACTAAATTGACCTAAAAAGGTGCCCCGTTCAAATGGTCGGACGAGTGTGAGGCGAGCTTTCAGAAGCTCAAAATAGCCTTGACTTCAGCACTGGTGTTGGTGTTACCACCAGGTTCATGATCTTTCACGGTATATTGTGATGTTTCCCGTGTTGGGCTTAGAGCGGTACTGATGTAGGAGGGCAGGGTGATTGCATATGTGTCTCGGCAGCTGAAAATTCCATGAGAAGATTTACCTTGTCCATGACTTAGAGTTGGCAGGCATTGTTCACACATTGAAAAAGGATCTTAATTTGAGACAGAGGAGATGGTAAGAGTTATTAAAAGATTGTGACGTCACTATATTGTATCATCCCGGGAAGGCCAATGTGGTGGTCGATGCATTGAGCAGGAAGGCAGTGAGTATGGGAAGCCTTGTATTCTTTCCAATCGGTGAGAGACCGTTAGCTTAAAAAATTCAGACTTTGGCTAATCAATTCGTGAGGTTACATATTTTGCCTAGTCGTGTTTTAGCTTGTACAGCCGCTCGATATTTTTTATTTGAGCGTATCAGAGATCGGCAAGATGATGACCCGCATTAATAGTACTTAGGGACACAGTTCGGCACGTTGGTTCCAAGAAGGTTACAGTTGGAGATGACGGTGTTTTGATAATGCAGGGTCCTATATGTGTGCCTAATGTTGATGGGCTTCGTGAGTTGATCCTTGAGGAGGCTCACAGTTCTAAGTATTCTATTCACTCGGGTGCTTCCAAGATGTACTAGGACCTAGGACAACATTATTGGCGGCGAAGGATAAAGAAGGATATTATTGCTTATGTGGCTCATTGCTAGAATTGTCAACAGCTAAAGTATGAGCATCAGATACCCGGTGGTTTACTTTAGCAGATATAAATTCCTGATTGGAAGTGGGAGCGTATCACTATGGACTTCATTGTTGGACTCCCATGGACTCAGAGGAAGTTCGATGTCGTTTGGGTTATTGTGGATAGGCTGACTAAATCAGCACATTTCATTCCACTGGCAAGTACTTATACTTCGAAGTGGTTGGCAGAGATATATATTCGAGAGATTGTTCGTCTTCATGGCGTGACCGTGTCTATCATTTTTGTTCGAGGCGCAATTTACCTCGCACTTTTAGAGGGTAGTTCAGCGTGAGTTGGGTACACGAGTTGATTTGAGCACATCATTCCATCCTCAAATGGACGGGCAGTCCGAGCGTAATATTCAGATATTGAAGGATATGCTTTGCGCCTGTGTTATTGATTTTGGAGGTTCTTGGGATCAGTTATTGCCGTTACCGGAGTTTGCCTACAATAATAACAACTAGTCGAGCATTCAGATGGTGCCCTATGAGGCATTATATGGTAGACGGTGCAGATCGCTAGTTGGATGGTTTGAGCCAGGAGAAGCTCAGTTATTGGGTACAAACTTAGTTCAAGAGGCCTTAGGTAAGGTCAAGGTTATACAGGATTTCCTTGGTACAGCTCAGTCCAGGCAAAAGAGTTATGCCAACCGTAAGGTTTATGATGTGGAATTCATGGTTGGAGAAAGGGTATTACTTCGGGTATCGGCCATGAAGGGTGTTATGAGGTTTGGGAAGAAGGGCAAGTTGAGACCTAGGTATATCGGGCCATTTGAGATTCTTGATAGAGTGGGGGAGGTAGCTTATAGACTTGCGTTGCCTCTAGGATTATCCTCATTTCATCCGGTATTCCATGTATCCATGCTCCAGAAATATCATGGTGACCCGTCCCACGTGTTAGATTTTAGCTCTGCCCAATTGGACAAAGATTTGACATATGAGGAGGAGCTGGTAGCCATTTTAGATTGGCAGTTTCATCATTTGAGATCAAAGAGTTACCCTTTAGTTCAAGTGTAGTGGAGAGGTCAGCCTGTTGAGGCAGCTACTTGGGAGTCTGAGTCGGACATGCAGAGTAGATATCCCCACCTATTTCAAGTTCAGGTAATATTCTATGTCCGTTCGAGGACGAATGTTTGTTTTAGAGGTGGAGATTGTGATGATCCAAAAGGGTCATCTTATGAATTAAGACACTATTCTAGGCTCATTAGCCTTAAAAATACTAATTTTAATTACCTCAATTTTCGTGCGCAGTCCGAGTGTGAAACCGGAAAACTTTTACGTTAAAATATGAGAAATAATAATTTTGGAATTTAAAATTTTGTTTAAGTTGACTCGGGTCAACATTTTGAGTAATTGGACTCGGATATGTGTTCTGACGATGTCGGGAGGTGCGCCATAAAATATGGGACTTGAGCGTATAGCCGGAATTGAATTTCGAGGTCCCTAGCTTTAAAAATCAGTTTTTGAAGAAAATTATTTTGCTGGATTATTAAGGAAATAAAAAAATGAATTAATGTGTGAAATCGTTGGTATCTGGCCAGTATTTTGGTTCCGGAGCCCGGTACAGGTTTGTTATAATATTTAAGTCCTATCTGTGAAATTTTGTGAGAATCGGAATTGGTTTGAAGTGATTCGGACGTCCAGTTGAGGAAATAGTGATGTACCACGACCTATGACAACATTATTGGCGGCGAAGGATAAAGAAGATATTGTCGCTTATGTGGCTCATTGCTAGAATTGTCAACAGGTAAAGTATGAGCATCTGAGACCCGGTGGTTTACTTTAGCAGATATAAATTCCTGATTGGAAGTAGGAGCGTATCACTATGGACTTCATTGTTGGACTCCCATGGACTCAGAGGAAGTTCGACGTCGTTCGGGTTATTGTGGATAGGCTGACTAAATCAGCACATTTCATTCCAGTGGCAAGTACTTATACTTCGAAGCGGTTGGCAGAGATATATATTCGAGAGATTGTTCGTCTTCACGGCGTGACTGTGCCTATCATTTTTGTTCGAGGCGCAATTTACCTCGCACTTTTGGAGGGTAGTTCAGCGTGAGTTGGGTACACGAGTTGATTTGAGCACATCATTCCATCCTCAAATGGACGGGCAGTCCGAGCGTAATTCAGATATTGAAGGATATGCTTTGCGCCTGTGTTATTGATTTTGGAGGTTCTTGGGATCAGTTATTGCCGTTAGCGGAGTTTGCCTACAATAATAGCTACTAGTCGAGCATTCAGATGGCGCCCTACAAGGCATTATATGGTAGACGGTGCAGATCGCTAGTTGGATGGTTTGAGCCAGGAGAAGCTCAGTTATTGGGTACAAACTTAGTTCAAGAGGCCTTAGATAAGGTCAAGGTTATACAGGATTTCCTTGGTACAGCTCAGTCCAGGAAAAAGAGTTATGCCAACCGTAAGGTTTATGATGTGGAATTCATAGTTGGAGAAAGGGTATTACTTCGGGTATCGTCCATGAAGGGTGTTATGAGGTTTGGGAAGAAGGGCAAGTTGAGACCTAGGTATATCGGGCCATTTGAGATTCTTGATAGAGTGGGGGAGGTAGCTTATAGACTTGCGTTGCCTCTAGGATTATCCTCATTTCATCCGATATTCCATGTATCCATGCTCCAGAAATATCATGGTGACCCGTCCCACGTGTTAGATTTTATCTCTGCCCAATTGGACAAATATTTGACATATGAGGAGGAGCTGGTAGCCATTTTAGACCGAAAGTTTCATCATTTGAGATCAAAGAGTTACCCTTTAGTTCAAGTGTAGTGGAGAGGTCAGCCTGTTGAGGCAGCTACTTGGGAGTCCGAGTCGGACATGCAGGGTAGATATCCCCACCTGTTTGCAAGTTCAGGTAATAGTCTATGTCCGTCCGAGGATGAATGTTTGTTTTAGAGGTGGAGATTGTGACGATCCAAAAGGGTCATCTTATGAATTAAGACATTATTCGGGGCTCATTAGCCTTAAAAATACTAATTTTAATTACCTCAATTTTCGTGCGCAGTCCGAGCGTGAAATCGGAAAGATTTTATGTTAAAATATGAGAAATAATAATTTTGGAATTTGAAATTTTTTTTTAGTTGACTCGGGTCAACATTTTGAGTAAATGGACTCGGATCTGTGTTCTGACGATGTCGGGAGGTCCGCCGTAAAATATGGGACTTGGGCGTATGGCTCGAATTGAATTTCGAGGTCCCTAGCTTTAAAAATCAGTTTTTGAAGAAAATGATTTTGCTGGAATATTAAGGAAATAAAGAAATGAATTAATGTGTGAAATCGTTGGTATCAAGCCAGTATTTTGGTTCCGGAGCCCGGTACAAGTTTGTTATAATATTTAAGTGCTATCTATGAAATTTGGTGAGAATCGGAATTGGTTTGAAGTGATTCAGGCGTCCAGTTGAGGAAATAGTGAAATTGAAGTGTTCTTGGGAAAATCCTGAGTTTTGAGGTTGAATTCATAGTTTTAAATGATGTTTTTGTGAATTGATCGCACGAGAAATTTTGTATGATGTTTTTGGACTTGAGTGCATGTTTGGTTTGGAGCCCCGACGGCTCGGGTGAGTTTTGGGTAGGCTACAGAGTGTTTACAACTTAGAAATCTCAGCTGGTGCATCTGATGTCTGTCACCTGGGCTCTGATCTCGCAATTGCGAGATCAGGCTTCGCAAATACGAACCTGATAGGCCTGGGAAATGCGACACAGTCCTGGGAAGGCCATTCTCGCAAATGCGAGATTTACTTTGCAAATGCGAAGACTGCCCAACAATCCTAGATGTCGCAAATACGACATTTAGGTGGCAAATGCGAACTGCGAAGGCATTAGTAATTATCGCATTTGTGATAACCGTTGCCCGTTAAGTGGGATTTTAGGCGGGATTTTCATCCATTTTTCAATTCTCTCAAACCCTAAACCTCCATAGGCGATTTTTCAAAGACTCAAACTTCTCCATATCATAGGTAAGAGATTCTTAACTACTTTCTTTAAATCCTTTACAACTTTTTACAAGGTTTCAACCAAAAACCTAGGACTTTCATGGTAAAATTTGGGATTTTTGGGTAGAACTTAGGAATTTCAAAATTTGGGAATTTAGACCTTGAATTGAGGTCGGATTCCAAAATCAATTGTATATCCGATCTCGGGGGAGAATAGGTAAACGAGTTTTGGTCTGAACCTCGAGTTTAGACCAAGCGGGTTCGGAGTCGATTTTTGTCTTTTGATAAGAGAAAATAGGAAAACCATAGTTTTTCATTAAAGTAAATTCCTTTAGCAACAATTGATGATATTGAACCAATAATGATTAGATTCGAGCGAGAGGCAAATTCTAAAGGAAAAGTTGTGATTGAGAAGTGAGTGGCCTGCAGAATTGAGGTAAGTGTTTGGTTTAACCTTGACTTGAGGGAATAGGAATCCCCAAATTAAATGCTGTGTGAAATTTCATGTGTGTGGTGTATAAGTTAGGTGACGAGTATTTATGCACCACCAAATTATCTATTTAGCATGTCCCCTTCCCCGTTTCCAATTTATTTTACTCCATGTCTACTTGTTTCACTTACTTGTTTGTTAGATATTGTTTCACTTATTTGGGAGTATTAATTTTTCCTTAATTTCATTGTGGTCCAATAATGGTTGAGCTGGTTGTCAGTGTCTCATGACACACTTTGATTGGTTTCGTTGTGTAGTGATAATTGGTGAAATTTTTGAATAGTACATCTTTTGGTTTAAATTTGTTGACACATAAATACTGTGGAAGACTTTGATCTAAATTGTGAAATCACTTTTTTATAAATGATGAGATGAGATTGTCTGGTGAGAGCAAGTTGCACACCGCAACAAGGAGTAATAAGGGTGGACAGGTGGGATCGGATTACGCGCCGCAACAAGAGAAATAGGGAGGAGAAATAAGGGTGGACAGGTGGGATCGGGTTGCATGCTGTAACAAGGAGCAATAAGGGAGAATATTCTTGTTTTACTGATTTTAAACATAAAGACTAGAATACTCACCGTTTTATTATTGTTATTTCATACTCTGGACTTACAGTTGAGATCTGGAAAGGTTAACCGAGTTGTTTTATTAATTGTTGCAAGTTACTGTTTAATTGGTTTATTATTCCCTTCTTGCTTTATTATAGATCGTATCTAGGTTATGCTATGCCCCGCCGTATCCTCGTCACTACTTCGTCGAGGTTAGGCTCGGCACTTACCAGTACATGGGGTCGGTTGTACTGATACTACACTCTACACTTCTTGTGCAGATCTAGGTACCAGTCAGAGCTAAGTTGAAGTACTAGTTGATACTATTCGCACGGAGGCACGAGGTAGATCTGCTGGCGTTCACAGATTCCTGGAGTCTTCTCCCATATATTCATTTACTGTTTTACTTAGTTCAAAATAGACATATGTATTTTCTTTCAGCCAAATACTTGTAGTATTCTTTAGTAGTTCGTGAATTGTGACTCTAGACCCTGGGTAGCTAGATATTATAAATAACTTCGAGTTTCGTTTTATCATGTCTCACTCTATTCGGCATTCATTTATTTGATAAATTTAGACCTAATAGTATATTTTGATTGTTTTAAATATTTAATCCCTCTAACATTGGCTTTCCTAGCAAGTATGTTGTTAGGCGCTATCACAATACCAAGGATTGGGAATTTGGGTCGTGACACAATTCCTTATAGATTTCGAGAAATAAGCTGCCAAAGTCAACCCTTTGCAACACAAATCTCTTCTTCGCGATTTCCAAACATCTTCCCGGACAGCCTGTAGTGTACCAACCATAACCTTTCGTACACACCTTCAAATGCACAATGGTCTAATTTTTTGAAAACTAGACACAAAGCGCTACAACCTTTATTTTTGGATCATCTCCAAGTTCCATAGAAATTACGAGATATGAGCTTCCAAAGTCGGAAAACGGACAACAAAAATTCCTTCTTCGTGAATGCGAAGAACAAAGTCCCAGCAACAAAATCCTTCTTCGCAAACGCGAGAGTATCCTCACGAACGCGAAGAAAAACACTAGATATCAGAAACCCAGCAACTAAAGTAGTCCAAAATGATACGATAACACCCGAAAGACATTCGAGAACACCGGGACCCCAACCAAATATACCAAAAAGTCCTAAGACATCATACAAACTTAGTCTAGGCCTCAAATCACATAAAATGATGCTAAAAACACGAATTGCGCCCCAATTCAAGCCTACTGAAACTAACAAATTCCTACTTCAACATTTGATGGAGAAACCTATAGAATCAAGTTTGAGTGACCTCAAATTTTGCACACAAGTAATGAATGACATAACAGTCTTATTCCAATTTACAAAATCGAATTCAACCCCGATATCAAAAAGTCAACTCCCAGCCAAACATCAAAACTTTCCATTTCCAACTTTCGTCATTTCAAGACAAAATCAACTACGGACATCCCAAAATTTGATTCCGAATACACTTACAAGTCATAATACCTAAAGTAAAGCTACTCAAGGACTCAAACCGCCGAATGATGCATCAGAGCTCAAAATGACCGTTAGGGTCGTTACAGTTGCTACCGAGTTCAGATTTCGATTCCGAAACTTGGTATAGGTTTATTTTACTAAACATTTCTAGAAAATATGGTACAAAACATAGTTGATTAGACGTGATTCGGACGTCCGGTTGTTAATTTGAAAGTTCTTAAGTTTCATTGAAAATTTCATACATTTTGATATCCAATTTGTGGTTATAGGTGTTATTTTGGTATTTTGATCGTGCGAGAAAGTTTGTATAATGTTATTAAACTTTTTTGCATATTTGGTTTCGAGACCCAGGGGCTCTGGTGAGTTTCAGATGCGTTTTGGAGTGTTTGGAAGAGTTTTGGTGTTTCTGGTGAATGGCTATTGGAGGCTTCGCAAATGCGATGTTGGAAGTTGCATTGTGATGTATGGACTAGTCAGTTAGAGTCATATAGGTGAACCCAGTGTTTGAAATTGTGAAGGTGTCCTGAATCAGTAGTGATCGCATTTGCAATCATTTGATCGCTTTAGTGAAGATACATTGTTCGCATTTGCGAACCTGTCGTTGCAATTACGATGACAATAGGGATATGAGGAGTTCTCTTCTGCAATGACTTCTTTGCATTTGTGGGGTTCGCATTTGCGAGCCCCATGTCGCATTGCTACACCTGCAATTGGACAAAAAACTGAGGGACGTGATTTTTAGACTCATTTTCATATTTTGGAACCTTGACTTGGTAGGAGGTAATTTTGAAGAGGGAATTTCATTTACAAACTTAAGGTAATTGATTCTAATCCATTTCTAATCATA
This sequence comes from Nicotiana paniculata, assembly GCA_005239505.1. Taxonomy (NCBI): domain Eukaryota; kingdom Viridiplantae; phylum Streptophyta; class Magnoliopsida; order Solanales; family Solanaceae; genus Nicotiana; species Nicotiana paniculata. Next base: position 93,053 of record MDKI01063604.1, read on the forward strand.
TTTCATCAATTTATCTTATATTTTAACATCAAAATAAGACGTAAGTCGTTCTACTCTTTCCAATGAAGATATGTTAGAAAGAAAACCTATGTCTGATTTGGGCACCATAACCCTATTAATAAGTGCAAAAGTTTGTTTATTTCTAATTTAGTCCATCATTAAATTAGTAACATCAAGGTATCTAAACATAAAACCTCATATTTTAGAAGGCGTCTTATAGACCCATTTAATTTTAAAACCTTAATAGATCACTTTCATCACTTTCAATTTGAGTCAACCATTTAACAATAGCAACCAACATACAATTATTCTTAATATAAAATATATGTGTGCAAGTCCATATAGTCCTTACAATCTCCCATTTGGACTACACACATATATATGTATATATATACCTTTATAATTGTATGTCACCTTATGAGCTCAAAAATATTTGCTATCATAAATCAAAGTACCTACAAACAATCTCGTCCATCAATCATGCCAATATTGGACCAAGGCAGCTTTTGTTTCCTTGATCACGAATACCAACATAACCAAATGACATAGATCAATTATGTATGTTTAGAATGAAAATTACATGCAATGTGATCAAAGCATGCCTATTTCTAACTGGTTTAACTAAAAAATAAGTCAAACTCCCACTAAACTGGTGAAACCATAACTTGAAACCATAACTGGTGAAACCATAACTTGAAACCTTAAATTGAAACTAAATTGTGTCTATAGAGAACATTTAAGAGGTTACAAACTCCCACTAAACTGAATATCCTTAAATGACAGAAAAGCCATAAGAGCAATATGCTCATGAAAACCTTGGGTGGTTGTCCCTTGGTAAGAGGATCCACAACCATGGAGTTTGTACCAATATGCTCTATAGATACCTAGCCACTCTGAACTCTTTCTTTAACAACCCGGAATTTTATGTCAATGTATTTTTACTTTTACCGCACTCCTGATATTATTGGAATACAAGATTGCTAAATTTTTGTCATAAAATAAGTTAAGTGTACTTTCAACTTTATCTATAATTTGCAGCTTTGCAGTCATATTCCATAATAAGATGCCACCTTATATGCTATAAATTCAACCGTCATGGTGAAATGAGTTATGTGTGTTTGGTTACCACTCTTCCTTATATAACTTATCCACCAAGGTTATAGATGTAAATATAATTCATTCTATATTATCATCCAATGAATTTGGTATCGTGAATATCTGACTTTCTTTAACCTTTTCAACTTTCTTTATTTGAGCATAAACAAGTGTATGTATGTAGCGACCCGATCGGTTGCTCTAAGAATTAATGTCCTGATCAGCGGCATATGTCCTCGAGTATTTTTGTAATGTGTATTATGACTTGCGTGTATGGTCGAGATTGGTTTTCAGATGATTCAGGATTAAATTGAAAAATAATTCCTATTTTGAAATTTAAATGAAAAGAGTTGACCAAACTTTGATCTCTAATAAAAAGAATCAAAAATGTAATTTTTATGGTTTAAATAGTTTCGTATGGTTATTTTGAACTTAGGCATGCGTCCGGATATGGATTTGGAGGTCCATAGGGTAATTTGAAAAATTTTGGCGAAAATTTAAAAGTTGAAGTTTTTGGAAGGTTGAAAGGTTTGACCGAGAGTTGACTTAGATTGATATCGGGGTTGAAATTTGATTTTTAGAGTTGGATTAGCTCCATTATGTCATTCGGGACTTGCATGCAAAATTTGACATCATTCCAGGTTTATTTGAGGTGTTTCGACATGAGTTTTGGACGTTGGAAGATTTGGAAGTCCATAAGTTCGATTCATGGTTTCGATGTTGTTTGATGTGATTTGAGACCTCGAGCGGGTACATATTAGGTTATGGAACTTCTTAGTATGATTTGATGGGGTCTCGAGGTCCTCGGATGTGTTTCAGATGAGTTTCAGATGATTTTTCATACTTGTGATCAGGTCTGGTTTTGGTGCTTCACCCTTGCGACAGTTTGGAGCGCAAATGCGGCTCCGCTTCTACGTGAGCCTGGTTTCTTCTACGATCATTGTGGCCTGAGTGGGAGCTCTCTTCTTGTAACGACTCGACTGGTCGTTTTGAGAATTTGCACTTCGCTCGATAGTTTGGGGGCACAAGTAGCTCCGTATGATGTATTAGGACTTGTGTGCAAAATTTGAGTTCATTCCGAGTTGATTTGATATGTTTCGGCGCCGTTTCTTCAAGCATAAATGATATCATATTGAGCAAGTGAGCTCCGATCTTTTTTTGTTGAATCATTTGATCCGTATCATAATTACGGACCCGTAGCAAAAAGAATCGTCGAATTTGGACATCGTATGAGTATTTTATGGTCATTTTACTAAGAATTAGGTTGTCAGATTTTTCAGATTAATTATGGAATTGCCACTGACGGCGTATTTAAAAATCTGCACTATTTGCAAATATTGAAACCAACATATCTCCTTCATGAGTGATCAAAAGCCTAACTTGACTAGAATTTTACAAGGAATCCATTGGAGGCATAAAAAGCGAGTTTCGAGATCGATTGGCACGAGAAACAAGGCAGAGTAGTTGGCAGAAAAATATATAAAATAAGAGTTTGTTCATTCGGTCATATATTGAGTTGGGGAGCTTGGATTTGGGCGATTTTGGAGTCATTTTTCACTGTATGGATTGGGGTAAGTGTTCTCTATTCGGTTTTGGTTATATTTCATGAATCCATCTTCATTTTTGGGATTTTATTGATCATTTCAAAGTGAAATTGAGGGAGTTAGAGCTTGAGTTTTGGAGAGTTTGAGGTGAGGATTTGAGGGACAAAACGGAGTCCGATTTTGGTGAATTTTATATGGTTAGACTCGGGAGAGAACGAGGTTTCTAATTCTATCTTGACTGGTTTTGAGACGTGGGCCCAAGGGCTGGGTTTTTGCCGATTTCAAATTTTTGGCATATCTTGTAGTTTTTATTGTGGAATTCGATTCGTTAGCCTATGTTGATGGTATTAAAATGATTATGGTTAGATTCAGAGCTTTTGGAGACTGAGTCCAGAGACGAGGGCATCCCCGAGTAGGATTTTACGCTATTGAGGTAAGTATCTTGCCTAACCTTGTCTGGGGGAAACCACCCCTTAGGACTTGAGTCACTTGTGCTATTTCGATATGTGAAAGATGGCTATGCATGGTGACGAGTGGGTACACAATTTATATATGGTGTTGACCGGTTAGACTGTCTAGTCTTTTTCCATGCCTTTGATCAAATTGTCATAATATGTGGTATCTTGTTGTTAGGCTACACTTACATTATCTATATGATGTTGTTAGCATTTATTTACCTCTTCCTCCTTGTTTGGCCTTATTTGCCTTAGTTGAAGTTATTTCCTTCCTTGTTGTTTTGTTACTTCTTAATTGTGAGTCCCTCTATGACTCTGTGCATATATGCTACGTCTAAATTGTTGTGATTACTTGTGTAGTTATCACGTGCCTTATATGTCTTGTTATTTTTTAAAGGTTGTTTTATTCCTTTGATTTTTACGTGATCCTCTTATCGTCGTGTACTACTCTTGGTAGTAAAAATTCTGGTAATTGAGTTGTGGATTGATTGTTATTGTTGATTTAAACCAGTGTTTGGTGGGATCGGGTTGTGCGCCGCAACATGAGTAATAAGGGTGGACATGCAGGATCGAGTTGCATGCTGCAACAGGAGGAATAAGGGTGATATATTGAGGAGCAATAAGGGAGGACTGGTGGGATCGAGTTGCGCACCGCAACATATTAAATGTTATTTACTCTTATTGTAATTGTTTAGGAGGAATAAAGGAGGATTGGTGGGATCGGTTGCACGCCACAACACACACACACACACACACACACACACACACACACACACACACACACACACACACATATATATATATATATATATATATATATATCATTTACTGTTAATGCAATTATTAAGGATGAATAAGGGAGGATTGGTGGGATCGGGATGCACGCCGCATCAATATATGTACTTATGCGTTCCTTTCTGAATGTGCAAGTTATTCGGTAGTTTTACATTTCACTTAGAGATTGGTTATGGCTGGATACTGATAAGACCCTACTTCATTTGTATAAGATTTTGATAATTTGTATTTCGGGTTCCACTAAGCTTTGAGGATCGAGTTATTAACATTAAGTTATTCACTTGTCATTGTTCCTTCAATTCTTTTTCTGAAACTATTACTCTGGTGAATTATTTTTCAAAGTAAATTTACTAGGTTGAATCATTTCCTCCTGTCCTACTAAGTTATTAGTAATATAGTGATTTAAAATAAAGGAATTAGTATTACGTTAGTTTGTATGACCTTTTAAATTTGAACTCACCATATATATATATATACATTTCAAAATTCAAATTTCAAAAATTGTTATATTTAATTTCAATTAGTTTCTCAATTAAATTTCCTTAACCCGTTTGAGATTTGATCTTACTTAAAAAGGAATTTCTATTAAGTTTTAATTTAATAAATCCTATTAAAGGCAATAGCTTATTTGATGTTGTATTTTATTTGAAAATGGTATTTTCTTAATTAAAATTATTTCAAGAAAATAACTTTCTCTTTTCTCGCTGATTTTCTAATTGGTTTAGAAACTAAAAATTTATTTTATGTTATATAAATGAGACTCCTTGGGCGTCTTAATTGCATTGATTGCGGACATTATGTTCTGGGTAGTTCATGGATTTTGTTGTGCAAAGTGAGATGGAAATATGTGGGCACAAGGTGCTATGTGTGCTAAGGTTTTGGAAATTGAGATTTATGATATGAGATTTCGAGGATTGGGATGGTCGGAAATGTGTAATAGGAATGTTGTGATTGGTTGAGTTAACATTGTTTTCCTTGTTTGTGCACATTTTTACTTGTCTGTATCCCAGCTATGTTGTTGCTAATTTACTTGGTTACTTTTCGGTACCATCCGTGTTTTCTCCTTATCGTCTCTACTGTTTGTAATTTGATTTCTTCCTGCTATTGACATTGCTTTGTTATCTTTATCTCGTTACTTTATTGTCATATATTGTTCAGCTTATTAGACCAATAGGTGTCTTGACTGTTCCTCGTCACTACTCTACCGAGGTTAGTCTTGATATTTACTGGGCACCGTTGTGGTGTGATCGTACTACGCTTCTATACATTTTTGTACAGATCCAAGTGTTTGATCGTTAGAAGCTGTGCGGATTGTTGTTGTGGAGACTCATGGTAAACCTGTTGCTGCGTTCGTAGGTCTCGGAGTCACCTTCTATTGTACTTATTTCCATTGTTTCCTTTTTTCTGGAACAGTGATGTATTCATTCTGTAAAACTACTCCTAGAAAGGTTTATGACTTGTACTACCGATTTTGGGATTATAAATTGTTTAGAGATTTCTATTTCGGAATTGTTCGAAGTTAGTAAATATTTTCATTATTTCGGTTAATGTTAGGCTTACCTAGTCTTAGAGACTAGGTGCCATCACGACTCCTTCAGAGGGATTTTGGGTCGTGGCACTTCAGGGCATGGAGGTGCACTGGCCTCTTCGTGGCCCAGCAATCGCAAATGTGGAGATGTCCGCTTCTGCGACTTCTTGTGGGCTTACTTTTGCTCAGGTGCGACCACTGGGCTGTCCAATTGAGTTTGCAGATGGGAAATTTTTCTCGCAAATGCGAGAGCGCAGGTGCACTTCCTTGTTCGTAAGTGCGGATGTTCTGGGAAGAATCATATAAGTAAAGGGTTTGACCATTTTCACCATATTTTGAGTTGTAAACCTCGATTTTGAGAGAATTTTCATGGGTTTTTAAGTAACTCACTGGAGTAAGTGTTCTCTACCCGAATCTTGTTATATTTTATGAATCCATTGCTATTTTCATCATTTAATTAGTGAATTAAGTTGGAAATTTGAGGAAAATTTGTAAAATCTTTCAAAATGTAAAATGATGATTGAAGGACGAATTGATATCGGAATTTGATAATTTTGGTATGGTTGTACTTGTATCGAAATGAATGTTCGGTTTTTATAAATTTTATTGGGTTCCGAGGTGTGGGGCCATGGTTTGAATTTTGGGTTGACTTATAGTTCTTGTTAAGGATTTATGCTTTATTATCCGAAATTATTTCTATGAGTTTTATTTATGAATTGATGTTTTTTTTCTTAGATTTGGGACATCCGGAGGGTGTTTCACTCGAGAAGGTCATTTTAGAGTATCAGTCTTGCTTCTTTGAGGTAAGTATCTTGCCTAACTTTGTGAGGGGGAACTACCCCTTAGGATTTGAGTATTTGGTCCTAATTGTGTCATGTGAAGGCCGTGTATGTGAGGTGAAGAGTACTTGCTCGGGCTTATTCGTGGAAATTTGACAATTTAGGGATCTTAGGTTCTTATGTTCATTAGGTATGGATTTGTTTTGTTATGATAAATCCCCCGTTTACTAGATTCACCTCTACATTTCTTAGTTGGAATTAATTGTTTCATGTTCCACCTTTATTGCCGATTAAACTCTTTTGTGCCTTAATTGAAGTTGTTAACTCTATTATTGCCATGCTATCCTTCCCTATTGTCTATCCTTAATCGAAGTTATTATTATCTTTTCCGAGATTCCCTAGCCTTGATTGAATTTGTTGCATCTCTCCCGTAATTGCTCAATCATGAACGATATTTTGTTATCCTTTATCATTGTTAATTTATCCTTATTTGGAATTATTGACTAATGTTACCTCTCTTTTTGTCGAATAGTACTTTTGCAGAATCATTGTTACATATTATTTCTCCCTTGTTGAGCTATTCTTCTTAAGACTAGTATTCTCTGTTGTGGCTTTCTTTGTGAGCTCCTTCTACTGTTTCCTTGTGTTCCAAAGTTCTTGAGTTTATTTACTTGTTTTATTATCATGTCATTGATATTTTTGTTTCTCTTGTACTTAGTGTCGTTGAGTCGAGTTCTATGCGCGGTTGTGGTATTGAAACTGTTTCGAGGAAATATTGTGGAATATGAGCATGTGTTATAAAAGTTATTTTATGGTGTTGTTATGTTTTTTGCACGTGATACTGTTGGGAGGATTTGTTCGGGTATTTACACAAGGTTTCTGTCGTGCTATTGTTACTATTGATGATGCACATGCGGCGATACAAGGTGGGAACATTTATTTGTGCATGTGGCGAGACAAGGTGGGAACATATATATGCGCGTGCGGAGAGACAAGGCGTGCATTTACTTATTTATTGTGCACATGGCGAGACAAGGTGGTCTATGTTGGGGATTGATTTGTGATGACTTGGGATGGCTTGGGGACATTGTTGTTGTTGGTGTTTGTGTAGTGGCGTGCATAACTTGTGTGAGTTTTATCTTGTATAGATATTTCTATTTCATATTTGCCAATTGTTGGTTAAATGTTGCTATTAATTTAGTAAGTGGCTCACATAGTCTTAGAGTCTAGGTGCCGCGTGGGCATCCTACAGAGGGAAAATAGGGTCGTGAAAAGATGGTATCAAACCTCTAGGTTTATAGGTGCTAAGAGTCATAAGCGAGTTTAGTAGAGTCTTGTGGATTGGTACGGAGACGTTTGTACTAGTCTTCGAGAGGCTACGAAACTATTAGGACAATTTCACATCTTCATTTCTTATAGTGCGAGTTTATTGATCCTAGAGTTTGAGTTTTGTTCATTCTATTATCTCATAGATGGTGAGGACACAAGTTGCAATTACTAATGACGTTGCCTTTAGAGCAGGTGTCACTAGGGGCAGAGGCAGAGGCAGAGGCAAAGGCCGAAGAAGAGCATGTGCCGCATCTAGGGAACCTACAGGAGTAGCAGTTGAGGATCCACTGGTAGCTCCGGTTAGGGGACAGGTACCAGAGGTGCTTGCTGTTACCCCCAGACTCCAGGAGACTTTAGCACAATTCCTGAGCATGTTTGGCACATTAGCTCAGGCGGGGTTGATTTCTATTGGACTAGATACTTCACATATCAGGGGAGGGATTTAGACTCCCGCCGCCCGTACTCCATAGTAGTGAGTCCATATTGGTCAGGTTCCAGGTGTCATGGTGACTCAGCCTATGGTCCCAATTCAGGGCAGTAGCAACTGAAGAAGAACAACTTAGACTTGCAAGGTTCAAGAAGCATGACCCTCCTAATTTCAGTGGTTTGGCTTCAGATGGTGCGCAAGGTTTTCTAGAGGAGTGCCACCGCATTCTCTGCACTATGGTTATTGTGGAGATGAGCGGGGTAGCTTTTACTACGTTCTAACTTAAGAGAGTGACATTTTAGTGGTTGTGAGCGTATGAGTTGGGTAGCCCAGTCAATGCAGTTTCATTTTCAAACGTTCAGTTTTCAGAGATGTTCATCAGAGAGTTTATTCCTCGGACCCTTCGAGATGCATATCGCGCGGAGTTTGAGCAGCTGCGCCACGGCACTATGTCCGTGTTATAGTATGTCGTTAAATTCAGCGATTTGTCAAGACATGCACTTCTTTGGTCGCTACAGTTAGAGAGCGAGTCTGTAGGTTCATTGAGGGGATTAGACCGGAGAGATCAACTGGTCCTTATTTTGGAGGCAGGGTACGACATGGTAGAGGTTTTGTATGTTAGCCAGTTCAGTTTGCACTTCACTCTTTGCATGGTGTTTCGGGTACCCATGGGTCTCAGAGTACCGTACCGTCTAGTTTCCACAGCCACATCAGCTGAGACATTACTTTGAGTGGGGAGATACCAGCCATATGGTGAGAGATTGTCCCAGACTCCAGACAGATATGTCACAATGGATTATTGAGGCTCTAAGTTAGGTTCCAGATGTTGATATTCATACACCACCAGCGTGGGGTATAGGTTAGGCGAGTAGAGGGTCCCCAATAAGGGGAGGCCCTGCCTGTTGACGTGTTTCCCATAGTAGGACTAAGGGCGTTACACCATATGATGTCGTACATATATGGATTTAATTTTTTATAGAGGAGCATCATTCATATTTTCTTTTGGTTCTTCTTATCGGGATGAGTCTTCCTATTTTGCTTCACATGTGGGTGACTTTCATGATTTCGGAATAGTGATAGCCCATGTCTATCATTTTATTTTTATTCATCATTGAGAGTTATGAGACTAGGAATAACTTTTTGTTCCTCATTCTGGTAGTTTTGAGGTAAATTCTTGGTGATGGCTTACTACTTGTGATTTAGATGCTCTACCGATGTGAGAATTCAGTATATGTGGTGATTTCGTCGGTGGAATAGAATTAGTGGAAGGTTTCGGTTGGTATGATGTGTATGCTACTTGAGATTCAGAGTTGGGGGTGAGACCTTCACGGTGTCATGTGTTTTAAGGTGTTTGAACCGGACTCTGTACCGCAGTGATGTTATATCAAGATGAGATCCTTATAATTTGTTCATATACTTTGATTCTTCCTTATTAAATTGATTCGTAGAATGGTACTGATACGGAGTTGTTCTTGTTGATATTTTTTTATAGTTCCCTCACGTGTTTCTCTTTACATATTTAGTTATATTTGTGCCGTGCTTATTGGGTTTTAGCTTGCGAGGTATGTGACCAGGTGGCGTTAGATGTAATTTGTTGATTCAGGTGAATAGTTATGAGGTCTTCATGTTTATTGCATTGTTGTCAGTGTTGTAATGTTTTGAAACAGGGTTCTAATGGATGTGAGGCTAATTTCCGGTGCTGGATTTGATTATAGGTAGCTGTTATGGCTAGGGTCGTTGTTAAGGGCATAAGTGTGATGTGTTGCATCGTGTGGTTGTGCCCTATGGGCATAGGCATAAGTTGTTTCAGCTGATTGAGGTTGGTAACATGTGTTGATGCGGGAATCGGGTCTTTTGAGAATGATGAGATGATGAGAAATTTTTTTTTAAGGCTTATTGGTATTTGCATAAGGGACAAATGTTAGTTGAGATGGTGTCGTTGGGCCTATGTGGATTGGGGTGATGTGCAATAACCCGCGGGTGTATGTATGGTGAATCCACTCACTAATTTTATGACTTCAGAATGATTCTTGACACGTTCGAGTACGAACATTTGTTTAAGTGGGGGAGAATGTAACGACCCGACCGATCGTTTTGAGAATTGATGTCCCGATCGACAACATAAGGTCTCAAGCAGTTTTTAAATGTGTATTACGACTTGCATGTGTGATCGAGATTGTTTTCAGATGATTCAAGATTAAATTGAAAGGACAATTCATATTTTTGAAGTTTAAATGAAAAATGTTGACCAGAGTTTGACCTTTGAGCAAAAGACTCGAGAATGGAATTTTTATGGTTCCAATAGTTTCGTATGGTGATTTTGGACTTAGGCATGTGTCCGGATTTGGATTTGGAGGTCCGTAGGGTAATTTGAAGCATTTCTGCAAAAATTGGAAAGTTGAAGTTTTTGGAAGAATGAGAAGTTTGACCGAGAGTTGACCTTGGTGATATCGGGGTCGGATTTGGATTCTGAGAGTTGGATTAGTTCTGTTATGTCATTTGGGACTTGCATGAAAAATTTGACGTCATTCCTAGTTGATTTGATGTGTTTCGCCATGAGTTTTGGAAGTTTGAAGATTTGGAAGTTCATAAGTTCGATTCGTGGTTTGGACGTTGTTTGATGTGATTTTAGACCTCCAGCTGGTACGTATTAGGTTACGAAACTGGTTGGTATCCCGGGTGTGTTTCAGACGAGTTTCAAATGATTTTTCATGCTTGTGATTAGGTCTGGTTCTGGTGCTTCGAACCTATGACATTTTGAAGCGCAGGTACGGCTCCGCTTCTGCGTGATCCTGGTTGCTTCTGCAATCATTGTGGCATGGGGGGGGGGGGGGGGTGGGGAGCTTTCTTTTGCGGAGTTTGGGCACACAGGTGCGATGGCCGTTTTTGCGGCCCATCGATCACAGATGCGAAGATGTCTGCTTGTGAGCTTCTGGAGAGTTGCAGGTGCAACTTACTTTTGTACAGGTGTGGCCACTGTGCTTGCCAGTTGAGTTCGCAGACGCGAATGTTTTCTTCCAAATGCAAGAGAGCAGTGCGCTTTCTTGTCCGCAAATGCGAAAGTTCTGGGCAGGATCATATAAGTCGAGCGTTTGGTCATTTTCACCATATTTGGGTTGTACACTTCGGTTTTGGGAGATTTTTCATGGGTTTTTCAAGCAACTCATTAGGGTAAGTGTTCTCTACTCGAATCTTGTTATATTTTATGGCCATTGTTATTTTTATCATTTAATTAAGTTGGAAATTTGGGAAAAATTTGTAAAATCTTTAAAAATGTAAAATGATGATTTGAAGGATGAATTGATCTCGGAAATTAATAATTTTGGTATGGTTGAACTCGTATCGGAATGGGTGTTCGAGTTTTGTAAATTTTATCGGGTTCCGAGGTGTGGGCCTGGGGTTTGGCTTTTGGGTTGACTTCTTGTTCTTATTATGGATTGAAGCTTTATTATACATAATTCTTTTCAATGTGTTTTATTTATGAAATAAGTTATTTTGGTTAGATTTGAGCCATCAGGAGGGTGCTTCACTCGAGAAGGTCATTTTAGAGTATCGGTCTTGGTTTTCCGAGGTAAGTATCTTGCGTAACTTTGCGTGGGGGAACTACCTCTTAAGAGTTGAGTTCTTGGTGCTAATTGTGTCATGTGAAGGTTGTGTACGCGAGGTGACGCGTACGTGCTAGGGCTTATTCGTGGAAATTTGACCATTTATGGATCTTAGGTTCTTATGTTCATTAGATATGGAGTTTTTATGTTATGATAAATCCCCCGTTTACTAGTTTCACGTCTACATGTCTTAATTGGAATTAATTATTTCATGTTCCACCCTTATTGCCGATTTAACTCTTATGTGCCTTAACTAAAGGTTTTACCTCTTCTATTGTCATGCTATCATTCCCTTATTGTCTATCCTTAATTGAAGTTAACATTATCTTTTCCGTGATTGCTTAGCCTGGATTGAATTTGCTATAACTTTCCCGTAATTGCTAAACCCTAAATGAAGCTTTGTTATCCTATATCATTGTTAACTTATCCTTATTTGGAATTATTGACTCATGTTACCTCTCTTGTATTCCAATTGTACTTTTGTTGAATCATTATTACATAATATTTCTCCCTTGTTGAGCTATTCTTGTTGAGACTAGTATTCTCTATTGTGTCTTCTTTTTGTGAGCTCGTTCTACTGTTTCTTTGTGTTCCAAAGTTCTTGAGTTGATTTACTTGTAGTATACTCGTGTCATTGTTGTTGTTGATGATGTTTTTCTCAGTGTTGTTGAGCCGAGGTCTATGCGCGGTTGTGGTATGGAAACGTTTTCTAGGAAATGTTGTGGAATATGGGCACGTATTGTGAAAGCCATTTTATTGTGTTTTTATGTTTTTGGCACATAATATTGTTGGGAGGATTTGTTCGGGTGTTTGCACGAGGTTTCTGTCGTGCTATTGTTACTATTGATGATGTATATGCGACGAGACAAGGTGGGAACATTTATATACACATGTGGCGTGATAAGCTGGGAACATTTATATGTGCATGCGACAAGACAAGGCTGGCATTTACTTATTTATTGCGCACGTGACGAGACAAGGTAAGCTATGTCATGGATTGATTTGTGATGTCTTGGGATGGCCTGGAGGTATTGTTGTTGTTGCTATTTGTGTAGGTGTGCTTAACTTGTGTGAGTTTTATCTTGTGTAAATTATGGGGATCGTTTCTTATGTGTTGTTCATTTTCTCAAGTCTTATTCCTTGGCCCGAATTGCGATAGAACTCTTGCACAAGCATACCCTTACTTTACCACCCTATCAGTTTTAGAAGATGAACACTGATGTTACTGACCAATTATGCGTACTCCGTCTACTTGTTTTCTATGTGAGAATTGTTCTATTTGCACGTGAGTCATCCATGCAGTTATCAGTTATCGTGAGAGCACAAGATGCCAAGAGATTAGGGTTCATGAATTGGGACCCGTGAATTGTTAGTTTTGAGGTTTGACACATTGTGGAGATTATTGGATAAACTTGGTGTGAGAGCGGTTATTCTTATTGAGTTGCTACTTGTTTTTCCCTTATTTTGTTCCACCAGATTTTAACTATGTCCTACTTACTCTATAGTGTTATTACTTGTTGGGTCTAGATGCTAATTGTTGCTTCTAGTTCCTTTTGGAAGTACCATACTATTGTTGTTATCATGCCTAGCGTTATAGAGATATCGTACTGCTAGTTCTACACCTATACTTGTCCAGGTTATTTAGTCAAGTAGGTGTCTTGATTGTCACTCGTCACTACTCCACTGGAGTTAGTCTTGATACTTACTGGGTACCACTATGGTGTACTCATACTACGCTTCTGCACATTTTGTGCAGATCCAAGATATTCAGAGTTGGTCGATCGCTAGCTAGTTGTACGGATCTTGCTGTTGTACTCAAGGTAAACCTGATTCTACATTCATAGGCCATGGAGTCACCTTTTGTTATTCTACTTGCACTGTTTTATCTCTATTTCGAAACAGTTGTATTTAGAGGTTTTTGTAGCAAACTCAGTAGAGCTTATGACTTGTACTACCAATTTTGGATTTTGTAAGTGTTGTATAGATATTTCTATTTTATATTTGTCAATTTTTGATTAAATTTGCTATTAATTTAGTAAGTGTTAGACTTACCTAGTCTTAAATACTAGGTGCCGTCATGACGTCCTATGGAGGAAAAATAGGGTTGTGACAATGTATGTTCTCTGTAAGTACCTTATGAACCTTTTGGCTGCTTTTCAAAATATTTTAAGTTATTTAAATATCTGCCCAACATCCTAAAGTTATATGCAAATATCCAAACACATACTAATTAGAAAAATATATTTACTCCCACTAAACTCATGGTATACACAATCATCAACAAGATTCATCCCGAAACAAAATGAGATAATAACTTGATAAAATTAACAATACTATTAGTGAGATACTTTCTTAAGTCCACAAATAATTTTCTTATTGAAATTTATTCTTGAGATTCTAGATTTTGTTCTTTGTTACTTCTTGAAGGACGAGTTGAATGATATTGTTTTTAATCCGAAATTACTTTTTAAATAATGCCAAGTATAGAAAGTTGTTCCAGAGCATTGACAATAATAATTAAAGGAATATCAATATGTTTCTCTTCAAAGACAAAATCCTTAACACTCTCTTCTCCCGCAAACTCAACATCCTCAAAGAATCTCATATTATTGAAAATGTAGCCTTAGTAGCAGGATAAAGATTCTGAAAATTTTAGGGGATAAAAAATATTATTGGACAAAAGTATCTTAGTTCTCTTTTCGAGATATGACCTAATTTCTTGTGCCATTAAGAAGCTGACTACTAAATGATTAATTTACCTTTATTATAAGTTATGATAACATGCAAGGTTCATTGAATAAAGCAATCATATCAAGTAAGTATAAATTATTGAACCTGATAAAGAACTGGGACCCATCAACTTTTGAATTACGAAAGAGACTAATTTTTTTATTTTCAAATTAATAAAAATAACCAAACTTGTCTAGTACAAAAACAGAAATCTAATTCCATCCAAGGAAAACAATGCAACATAAGTCTCGTTCAAATTCAACTAAAATCGGTTCTTAACAATAATCTAAAAGTTCCAATTGTTTCGACTTTCACCAACTTTTCATCACTAACGTAGATGCATCTTTCACCATCGTTAGGCTTTCGATAGTTCAAGAAACCTTTCATAGAAATAGTGATGTGATTGATTACATCAGAATCTGTCCACCATATGTATCTTTGTACCGAAATCAAATTAACCTTAGAACAAACAAAATTAAGAGGCATACTTTATTTTTACAGACATGTGTGATAGTTGGTACGATCCTTCTTATTATGACCTGCAACTTTACAACAGAAATAACTATTTGTAGTTGATTCCTGGTGTTATTTCTTTTGTGTTGCTGTATCCGTAGCTTCCTTATTATTTCTCTTATTGTCCTTCCTTTTGTCCTAAGGCACAACGACTAAGTGAGCACTTTCTGTCTTTTCCTGCTTCAATTTATCCTCTTCCTGAACAAAGTGTGAGATGAGCTCATTTAGATACCAAATCTCTTTATGACAATTATAGCTCCCTTAAACTGGCTAAACTGTGATGGAATGGATATCAAAACCAAATGCACCGCAAGTCCCAAAGAGGTCCTACTTAAATGCTTTCAACTTAGAAGCAAGATGAGAGTTATTCATGATGTACTTCCTGATATTACCTTTGCATTGATACCTCATTGATATCTCACTTGTCAAGATTCTACCAATCTCAACATTTTCACTCTTGATAAATACTTTTTCAATGCCAAAATTCTTTAGTCATCTTAACATTGTCGTACATAGTGCCCCTGAAGGTTTTTGAAGGGGCTTTCTTCATTATAATTATACACATGCGATTTGGTGTATCCCACCTTTTCATCTCCTTCTTTTTATTAGAGATACTCTTATATGTAAGAGATGATGGAGAATCAACCCTTAACACAAGGTCGAGATCCATGACTCAAAAAATTATGTTGAGATTCTCTTGCCATGACTTGAAATTAGTGCAATTCAACATAGGAATTGAATCTATGTTGGCATTAATATTTGCAGAATTAATATCAGCTGAATTAGAGAACACCAAACAACAAAATAAGCTCACATAATACTTAAAACGGAAAAGGCCTAAAAATGCCATTCAACTTTCAGAAATGGTCTATCCATGCCATCCGTTAAAAAAAATGCTCATTTCATGCCATTGTCGTTACACCTTTGGCTCATCTATGCAATTATTGAACTAACGACACAATTTTATTTTTTTTGGAAAAGGCCTAGAAATGCCACTCAACTTTCAGAAATGGTCTATCCATGCCATCTGTTAAAAAAAATGCTCATTTCATGCCACTGCCGTTACACCTTTGGTTTACTTACTCCATTATTGAACTAACGGTACAAATTTTCTTTTTTAAATTTTTTTTACGGTGAGTGGCATAGATGAGCCAAAGGTATAAAGACAGTGGCATGAAATGAGTATTTTTTTTAACAGATAGCATGGATAGACCATTTCTGAAAGTTGAGTGGCATTTTTAGGCTTTTGGCATAGGTGAACCAAAGGTATAACGACAATGGCATGAAATGAGCATTTTTTAACGAATGACATGAATAGACCATTTCTGAAAGTTGAGTGGCATCTTTAGGCTTTCTTCGTACTTAAAATCAAAATGAAAATAAACTTGAATAAAGGTAAACTTTATCTCAAGGTACCAGTCACTCTATTAATATTTCATCTTTGGACAATATGTTAACTTGTTAGTGGTATTTTGGTGTGAAATCAAACACTGATAATAAAAAGCATGTCAAATTGTAAATCTTCTTTTGGATCGATTTATTATCCACATGTAAAAACAAAATAGTCATCACGTTTTTATTACCACAAGAATGCACATGCAGTTCTGTTAAATATTGAACTTCCTTCAGGTCAATCTATATTCACATAGGTTACACATACACAATATTTAGTATTTCAAAACAAATAAATCTCTACACGAGAGGACACTTTGGCGGCATCAAGTTTCAACTTTATTTATCTCAAAATATATGTAATTATACCAATATTCAAATTTAAATTCTCCAAAAGAAACATACAAATTTCCAAGCCATAATAAATCAATGGTGGGCCTCAATTTATGTTCCTAAAACATAATAAACTGCTAGCATTTGTATAATACACCAGTTAATGAATACGTACATCAATTCACAAAAGTTATTTATGCACCAAAGCCTTTCTAGCAGCGAATGCATGCCGCAAAGGGGGCATCAAAAACTCTAAAACACTTGACTCATCTTCAAGTACTAGCCATCATCATATTTCTTTAAAATTTTCCTCTATTTTCTTTAATAATTTTATAATAAAAAAGAAGAAGAGAAAATAGTAACCAAATAGCCAAATGCATAAAGAAGGGCAAACCTTTTTCTCTGTAACGCCGAAAATCAGTAGTGGCATGTCACAACCATCTCCATCCCAAGGATGTCGCGATGGAATAAGCCTAACATACATAAAAAATTTAATGAAATCAGTAATAAAACTTCCAATTTAAATCAATAGCCATTATAAAAGCATTCCGCAACACAACTGAACAAAACACCCAAAATCTCATGATACTGAGTCACAAGCTCTACACTAGTATACTGAAAATCCCTATACAACAATATCTATAAAAAGAGAGTGAAAGAGAAACTACATAGAGAGTGACTCCGAGGCCTGTGAGCCGTCATCTATACCTTGAAGTCCCTGAAGCTCGACTCACTAATTCCTAAGCTGGTATGAAGTACCTGGATCCGTACAAAAAGATGTGCAGAAGCGTAGTATGATTACACTACAACAGTACCCATGAAATATCAAGCCTAACTTCGGTATAGTAGTGATGAGATCGGGTCCACCTACTAGAATAAATAATGAAACTAATCAGGTATAATATAACACGATAATGAAAACAAGGGGACTGAGACAAAGAAAAAATATAGCAAGAATGGCTACACTGAGACTAAGGCAACTAAGACATCACAGGAGAAACACATAATAAGAATGCGAAGGAAATGATGCAACAAGACACAACAATGTGAATGAAAGGTATCAACAAGAATCAGTATCGAGGTACCGCATCGTAGTCTCATTTCACAAATCAAATCACAATATTTCTTTATATCATCGTGGGAGCATTATATTTAGTTTTAAAAATTATTTTCTTGAAATAGCTACCCGCATTTAGCCCATCTTATCACACCACGTGAATTCAAGTAGTTCCCCTACAAGAAATATGGTATCAAGCTCACCTTATCTCATCGTATGCATGTCAACCCCAAATCCTTATACCACTGCATGCATATCAATATCACAACATATAGAAATTCGCATCTCAAGTTCCCAAACCTCAACTTGCCAAAATAAGTCAACAACAATAATGTTCTCACAATAAATAGCTCATGGCTCAATCAGAATATGTACAAAAATCTCAACAATAGCAGCTGAAAGTGAATATTTCAACAAGAATGGTATTTCAATAAATTACAACCTTGCGTTAAAGTGAATCACGCCCTTTATAACTTCAACACCAGAATTTAACCATAAGATATTACAAGAAATAGCAACTTCAAGTAAGGAACCTCAATAGTTAAATAATTAATAAGGAAATGAGAGAACAATAACTTCAACTAAGCACGTAAAGGCAATTACCAAGTAAGAGATGAGACACGTATTCACAATTTCAAGTAAGTCACGTAAGAATAGGTTAATGACGATGAAGATAACATGTTATGACAATTTAATTAAAGGCATGAAAATAATCTAAGTAACTCCAATCGGTCAATTACCACATTTAGCTCGTGTGCCCACTCGTCACCTTGCGTACACGGCCTTTACGTACCGCAATTAACCCAAAAACAACACTAATCCTAAGGGGTATTCTTCCACACAAAGTTAGGCCAGACACTTACCTCAAAATATGCCAACTCAATCAACTAGTAAGTCTTTTTCGGATTATCCAACTCCGAACGGCTAGAATCTAGCCAAAAGAACTTTATACCATAAATACAAATCATAGAAAACTATCCCGAATAATAAAGTTGTAATCTTTAAAGAAAATCAAAAAGTCAACTCAAAAAGTCAACCTCGAGCCCGCATCTTGGAATCCGATCAAACTTACAAAATCCGAACATTCGTTCGATAATGAGTCCAACCATACTAAAATTATTCAAATATGACCACAAATCGCGTTATAAATCCTCAAAATATGGTCTATGAAGTTTTTACAATTTTCCAAACTTTTCTAACCCAAAACACTAATTAAATGGTAAAAACAATGATGGGTTCATGTAAAATAATCAAATTTGAGTTAAAATCACTTACCCCAATCAATTACTTGAAAACCCCTCTTGAAATCGTCACAAACTGGGCTCTCTAAGTCCAAAAGATGAACAATGAAATAAAACCCTCATTTTTGAAATTTAACACTACAATCGCGAACGCGATGACATGTGTTGTCCTTCCTTATACGCGAACGCGGCCACATCCACGTGTTCTCTACGCACAAGCTCCTCAAACTTTGCGATCACACCACTCACTTCACGAACAATAAGAGTAAAATCAAAGAACAACACCACGCGAACGCGAAGAACAATGCGAGCCTTAACACCGACTCTCCTTCATTATATGCGAACACTGACACATCCACGCATTCGCGATGCACAAGCTCCTCAACCTTCGCGATAGCACCACTCACTTCACGAACATGAAGAGTAAAATCCCAGAAGTCCCTAAGGATCGTACGTGATAGTGGTATAGTCTTCGCTAACGCGTAGAAGGAAACTAGTACAGGAAAAACCAGCAGTCCTCTTTCAGAAAAAATGGTTCAAACTCAATCTGAAACATGCCCGGGGCCCCCGGGACCCCGTCCGAACACACAAACAAGTCCTAAAATATGATACGTACTCGCTCGAAGCTTCAAATCATTTCAAACAAAAGTAAAACAAGGATTCGAACCTCAATTCGAGCCTGAGGAACTCATGAACTTCTAGTTTCTAAAACGAATGCCTAAACATACCAAACCAACTCTAGTTGGCCTCAAATTTTGCACATAAGTCATAAATAAAACGAACCTAATCTATCTTCCAGAACCAAAATCCGGACCCGATATTATTAATGTCAAATCCCGGTCAAACTTCTCATCCATCCAAATCTTCAACTTTCTAACTTTTGCCAATTCAAGCTTAAATGACTCACTGACCTCCAAATCAATATCCAAATACGCTCCTAAGTCCAAAATCACCAGACAGAGCTATCGGTACAGTGAAAACTCCATTCCAGAATTGTCTTCATAGAAGTCAAACTCCAGTCAATTGTTTCAACTTAAGCCTCCAACATAGGGACAAAGTGTCCCGTTTAACTCTAAAACTCACCCGAAACCAAAACCAAAATTCCCAGCAAGTCACATAACCAAAATATAACATAAAGAAGGCAATAAATATGGTTATGGGTCTAAAATATTAAAAATGACCGTCCGGGTCGTTACATGCTCCCCCAATTAAAATAAATGTTCATACTCGAACGAGTATAGAGACATACCTGGAGTGATGAAAGTATGAGGATAACTGATACGCATATCATGCTCGATCTCCCAAATCGCCTCCTCGACTGGTTGACCTCTCCACTGAAGCAATGTGCCTTGACTTGCTTGTCCAAGATGGCCCTCGGCTCCTAAATATAAGAAAAATCCTTATCTAATTGGACTGAGCTGAAATCTAACACATGGGACGACAATGCTGGATGAACTACGGCTAGACTAGGTGGAAATGCAAGCTTGTAGGCCAACTAACAAACCCTCTCAAGAATCTCAAAAGTCCCGATATACCTAGGGCTTAACTTTCCCTTCTACCCCAACCTCATAACACTCTTCATGGGCGAAACTCGGAGCAAGCCCCGCTCTCCAACCATGAATGAAACATCACGAAGCTTCCGATCCGCATAATTCTTCTGTCTAAATTGGGTTGTATAAAGTTGATCCTATATCAACTTGACCAACCCAAGGCTACTCGAATCAAATCCAAGTCTAATAAATTATCCTCTCCCGGCTCAAACCAACCAATTGGGGAATTACACCGTCTCCCATATAGGGCCTCATAAGGAGCCATATGGATACTAAATTGGTAGTTGTTGTTGTAGGCAAACCCTATAAGCGAAAATAATTGATCTGAAGAATCCTCGAACTCCATAACCCTGGCACGAAGCATATCCTCCAACATCTTAATAGTGACTCTCCGTCTGTATAGGGGTGGAAATTTTTACTCAACTTAACCCGTGTACCTAGATCACGCTATATAGACCACCAAAATTCGATGTAAATTGTGTGCCCTAATCAGAGATGATGAACACTGGCACACCATGAAGTTGCACAATCTCGCGAATATAGATCTGAGCTAGCTACCCTGAAGAATAAGTAGTCACCACCGAAATGAAATGAGCTGACTTGGTTAAACTATCCACAATTACCCATATTGCGTCAAACTTTTTAAGAGTCTATGGGACCCCAACAACGAAATCCATGTAAACTCGCTCCTATTTCCACTCAATAATCTCAAGCCTATGAAGCAACCCACCTTCCCTTTGGTGCTTATACTTACCCGCTAACAATTTAGGCACCGAGCTATATACTCCGCTACGTCTTTCTTCATTCTCCTCCATCAATGGTGGTGACTCAAATCCAGGTACATCTTAGCAGCACTCGGATGAATGAAATACTGTGAATTGTAGACCTCCTAAAGAATCAACTCACATAACCGTCATTTCTGATAGAAACCTCCTTGGCATCGCTATACTGTACCGTGCTTAAAGGACAAGCAAATGGGGGTCATCATATGGATACTCTCTGATGCGATCACAAAGCGAAGATCGAGAAACCATGCAAACTAGAAGTCGACTTAGCTCCGAAACATCCAATCTAACAAACTGGTTAAGCTAATGGCCTCTCTGTTGCCAGTAGATATGCTAAATTAACCAAGCTCTCCGCCTTTCGGCTCAAGGAGTCGGCCACCGCATTGGCCTAATGATATAGAATGGTGATATCATAGTACTTAAGCAACTCTAACCACATCCACTGCCGCAAGTTAAGATCTTTCTGTTTGAACATATGCTTTAGACTCCAGTGGTCGGTATAGACCGCACAGGGGACACCGTACAACTAGTCCTGCCAAATCTTCAAGGCATGAACAATAGGTGCTAATTCTAGGTTGTGGACATAATAATTCTTCTCATGAACCTTTAGTTGTCTAGACGCGTAGGAAATCTCCCTTCCATCTTGCATCAACACTGCGTCAAGGCCAACATGTGACGCATATACATAGTGTAAGACCCCGAACCCGTAGGCAACCCCAACACTGGGGCTGTAGTCAAAGCAGTCTAGAGATTTTGAAAGCTCTCCTCACACTCCCTGATCCATCTGAACTGAACACCCTTCTGGGTCAATCTGCTCATAGGTGCAGCAATAAATGAGAAACCATCTATGAAACAACGATAATACCTTGCCAAACAAAGAAAACCTTCGAATCTCAGTAGCTGACGATGGTCTGGGCGAACTCTGCACTGCTTCAATCTTCTTCGGATGTACCCTGATCCATTCACTCGACACCACATGACCCAAAAATGACACCGAATCAAGCCAGAATTCACACTTAGAAAACCTTGCTCACAACTTCTTTTCTCTCAAGGTCTGGATCACAATTCTCAAAATGCTACTCATGATCCTCCCTGCAGCTGTAGTACACCAAGATATCATCAATAAGCAAAACAACCAATGAATCAAGATAGGTCTAGGACATTGGTCAGCCCAAATGACATCACAAGGAGCTCCAAATGACTCTACCTAGTCCTAAAGGAAGTCTTCAGAATATTCGAATCCCGAATTTTTAGCTGATGATAACCTGACTGCAAATCAATCTTGGGGATTTGCTGATAAAATAAGTTATCATGTAGCTGATAAAATAAGTGATCAATGCGCGACAATGGATACATGTTGTTCACTATAACCTTGTTGAACTGTCGATAGTCAATACACATGCGCATAGAATCACCATTCTTCTTCACAAACAAAATAGAGTGCCCCAGGGTGACACACTAGGCCGAATGAAGCCCTTGTCAAGAAACACTTGTAACTGCTCCTTTAACTCAATCAACAATGTTGGGGCCATACGATATGGTGGAATATAGATGGGCAGAGTGCACGGCAACAAGTCAATACCAAATCGATATCCATTTCGAGCAGCATGCCTAGAAGATCTGCTGGAAATACATTTTGATAGTCTCTCACTGCCAGAACTGACTCAACAGTAGGAATATCAATGTTGGCATCTCTCACAAGTCTAAGGTATGCATCACACCCCTTCCCAACCATCTGTTGTGCTTTAAAGGAGGACATAACCCTGCGAGGAACATAATCCAAAGTATCCCTCCACTCCAACCACGGCAAATCTGGCATAGCCAACGTCACTATCTTGGCGTGATAGTCAAGAATGGAATGATAGGGAGGCAACTAGTCCACGCACAAAATAACATCAAAGTCTACCATATCGAGCAACATTAAATGAACTCTGGTCTCAAATCACTAATGATAACTAAACACAACCGATATACACGGTCAACAACAATAGAGTCTCCCACAGGCATGGACACAAAAACAAGAAAACTCAATCATGAGATATCCCCAAATATGGTGCAAAGTAAGATGACACATATGAATAAGTGGAGCCTGGATCAAATAAGACTGATGCATCTCTATGACAAACCAGAACAATACCTGTTATAACTATGTCTGATGCAACCGCCTGCGTCTTATCGGGAAAAGCATAACATCTGGTCTGTCCTCCCTCTCTAGGGCGACCCCTACCCGCCAAAGCTCTACCCTTAGCTAGCTGTGCAGGTTGAGCAATAACTAGTGTGGTAACCATGACTTGAGAAGTCTGGGGATCTAGTGGAATACGTGGAGCCTGAGTAGTCTGTGGAGGTGCACCCCTCCTATGTCTGGGCCAGTCCCTCACTATATGACAGGTATCACCTCACTCAAAGTAAGACCTCGGAGGATGAGGCTACTGAAACTAACTCGGGCCTCGCCGACTGGACTAACCGCTGAAAGCACTTCGTGCAGGATGTGCATTAGACAGTGGCAAAGCATAATGGCGACCTGAGACCTCTAAGTAACAGGAGTACCACCAGAAGCTGGAGTACTGAATAAACTGGACGGCTCACGTAGCCTCTACCATGACGGACTATTATTGGGGGAGAGGAAGCACTATATCTACCGAATCTCGAGGCCTCTTAGCCTCCTTCTCCTAGCCCCGCATACCCTCCAGTCTCCATGCGATCTTTACCACTTGCTGATATGGAGTATCTTTCTCTTACTCTTGAGCCATGCTGAATTTAATACCATAGTTGAGCCACTCGATAAATCGACAGACTCGCTCGCTGATCGTGGAAACCAAGGTAGGTGCATGTTTGGACAACTCACTGAATCTTACAACATAATCTAACATGGTCATAGCAACTTGGTGCAACTGCTCAAACTCCGCACGCCATGCATAATGAAGATTCTGGGGAAGAAACTCTATAAAAAACATCTCTGAAAACTGAGCCCATGTGAGTGAAGTTGCCTCGGCTGGGATACCCACTTCATAAGTCCGCCACCACTAGTACGCGGGTCCTGAAAATTGGCAAGTAGTAAAAGCAACCCCGCTCGTCTCCACAATACCTATGATATGAAGAATACGGTGGCACTTCTCCAAAAAAACATGTGCATCCTCTATACTGCTAAAAGTAGGGGGTAGTACTTATTGTACCTCTCGAGTCTTAGTTTCTCCTCCTCAGATGTTGCTGCCCAAACATCAGGCTGAGTTGGGACAACCGGTTGCACTGGTACAAGCTCTGGGGCCTGGTCAACATGGACCCGCTGCTCTGGGTATGTGCCGTAGGGGTCTGTGCTCCTCCCCCAACTTCAGATGTTGCTGGCGCAAGTGGAATCAACCCAACTTGAGCTAGAGTACCAAACATGCTCAAGAACTGTGCGACGGTCTCCTGAAATGCAGGGGTAGCATCAGGCGCCTCAGGTGCCTGCCCCCAACTGGAGTTACTGGTGGCTCCTCTGTTGAAGCTCGTGTAGGTGCTCTGGCTGCATCATGTGCCTTTCTCGGCCTTTGACCCAGCCTCAACCTCTTGCAACTGTATCCTGGGGCGCGGGTGTCTGATCGTCGGATCCAGTAGTGCATTTCCTCATCACCATCCGTGAGAGAATAGAAAGACAAAGACCCAGAATTTCGAAGTCAACAAATTTGCACGATAAGGAAACTAAGAAGTGAAGTTTCCTTATAGTTCCATAGCATCTCGAAGATAATTACAGACGTCTCCGAACTGATCCGTGACACTCAACTAAACCTATTTATGACTCGTAACACCTATGAACCTGGAGCTCTGATAATAATTTGTCACAACCCCAATCTTCCTCTATAGGATAATGTGATGACACCTAGTCTCTAAAACTAGGTAAGCCTAACATACATGAAAAAATTAACAAAAACGGTAATAAAAACATCCAATTTAAACCAATAGCTATCATAAAAGGACTCTGCAACACAACTAAACATAACAGCCAAAATTTGGTGATACCGAGTCACAAGCTCTACACGAGTATACTGAAAATCTCTATACAGCATTATGTATAAAAAAAGAGTAAAAGAGAAACTAGATAGAGAATGACTCTGAGGCCTGCTAGCATCGACAGGTATACCTTGAAGTCTCCGATCCAAGCTCGACTCACTGATGCCTAGGCTTGTGTGAGGTACCTCAATATGCACACAAAGATGTCCAGAAGCGTTGTATGAATAGACCATAACGGTACTCAGCAAGTATCAAGCTTAACCTCGAAAGATTAGTGACGAGGTAAGGTCAAGACACCTACAAGAATAAATAATGAAACTAAATAGGTATAGTATAACACGATAATGAAAACAAGGGGACTGAGACAAAAAAGAAATATAACAAGAATGGCTACACTGAGACTAACGCAACTAAGACATCACAGAAGAAACACAAAATAAGAATGCCAAGGAAATGATGCAACAAGACATAGTGAGGTGAATGAGAGAATCACTACCAAGGTACCGCCTCGTAGTCTCGTTCAAAAATCAAATCACAATCTCTTATTATATCACTACGGTACCCTTACATTTAATTTTGCAAATAATTTTTCCTGAAATAACTACCCATGTTTTAGCCCACCTTATCATATTGTGTGGCTTCAAGTAGTTTCCCAACTAGCACCACGTGTATCAAGCCCACCTTATCTCACTGCATGCGTATCAACCCCAAATCATTATACCACCGCATGCATATCAATAGCACAACATATCACAACTCGCATCTAAAGTGCCCAAACCTCAACTTGCCAAAAGAAGTCAACAACAATAATGTTTTCACATTAAATAGCCCATGGCTCAACTAGAATATGTACAAGAATATCAATAGTAGCAGCTGAAAGTGAATATTTCAACAAGAATGGTATTTCAATAATTTACAACATTTCCCCAAAGTGAATCACGACCTTTATAACTTCAACACCATAATTTAACAATAAGATATTACAGGAAATAGCAACTTCAAGTAAGGCAACCCAATAGTTAAATAGTTAATAAGGAAATGAGAGAACAATAACTTCAACTAAGCACATAAAGGCAATTAGCAAGTATGAGATGAGACAAGTATTCACAATGTCAAGTAAGTCACGTAAGAATAGGTTAAAGACGATGAAGATAACATGTTATGACAAATCAATTAAAAGTAAGAAAAGAATCTACCTAACTCCAACCAGTCAATTACCACATTTAGCCCGTGTACTCACTCGTCACCTTGCGTACACGATATTCGTGTACCGCAATTAACACAAACAAACACCAATCCCAAGGGGTAGTTCCCCCACACATAGTTAGGGAAGGCATTTACCTCAAAATACTCTAACTCAATCCACTAGTAAGCCTTTTTCGCGATTATCCAACTCCGAACGGCTCTAATCTACCCAAAATAACTTTATACCATAAATAAAAACCATAGGAAACTATTCCAACTAATAAAGTTGCAATCTTTAAAGAAAATAAAAAAGTCAACTCAAAAAGTCAACATCGAGCTTGCGTCTCAGAACCTGACTGTGATGACCCAAAGGGTCATCTTATAAATTAAGACTCCATTCCAGGCTCATTAGACTTAAAAGGATTAATTTTAATTACCTCGATTTGCACGCGCAGTTCGGGTGTGAAACCGGAAAGCTTTTATGTGAAAATATGAGAAATAGTAAACGGACCCAGATCTGTGTTCCGACGATCCCGGGAGGTCCGCAGTAAAATATGGGACTTGCGCCCGGAACTGGATTCCGAGGTCCCTATCCATAGAAATTCATTTTTGAAAGAAATTGTTTTGCTGGGTTTTTAATGAAATGAAGAAATGAATTAATAATTGAAATCCTTGATATCGGGCTCGTATTTTGGTTCCGATGCCCGGTATAGGTTTGTTATGATGTTTAAGCATTATATGTGAAATTTGGTGAGAATCGGAGTTGATTTGACGTGATTCGGAAGTCCGGTTGAGAAAGAGTGGAAGTTGAGTGTTCTTGAGAAAAATGATGAGTTTTGAGGTTAAATCCATAGTTTTAAATGTTATTTTTACGATTTGATTGCACGAGAAATCCTGTATGATATTTTTAGACTTGCGTGCATGTTTGGTTTAGAGCCCCGAGGGCTCGGGTGAGTTTCAGGTAGGCTCCGGGATGCTTTTAAAGTTGTAAAAATCTGCTGGTGCACCAGTTCTGGTGTGCCCGCACCTGCAAGCCTTTAGCCGCAGGTGGGACCAAGCATGGGTTCTCCCTTTTCCGCAGGTGCGAACCCTTCAGCGCAGGTGTGCGACCGCAGAAGCGGTAATGCAGTCGCAGGTGCGGCCCAAGCTGCCCAGCTCCTTTTCTGCAGAAGCGGAATTTCTCCCGCACGTGCGCAATCGTAGAGGGCAGTAAGTTCATATTCATTAGAACTCCAGCCTTTTTCTTCTTATTTTTCACAAGGGTAGAAGACCTAGGGAGATTTTCTCAAGGATTTTTCTTCCAAAATCATAAGTAAGTGTTAATTAACTATTTTCTTTAAATTATCCGATATTTTTCATCACTTTTCAATCCAAAATCAAGAATATTCATGGTAAAAATTGAGGATTTAGGTAGAATTAGAGAATTTTGTAAAAATCGAATTTTGACCTCGAATTGGGGTCAGATTTCGAAAATAATTGCATATTCGGGCTCGGGGGTGAATGGGTAAACGTAATTTGGTCAGAATCCCGAGTTTGGACCAAGCGCGCCCAGGGTCGGGTTTTAACTTTTTTGAGAAAACTTAGGAATATCATAAATTTTCAATAAAGTTACTTCATTTATCCTTAATTAATGATATCAAGCTAATTATGATTAGATTCGGGAGTGTTGGAGGTGAATTCAAAGGAAAAAACGGTAATTGAGCAGTGAGTAGCTTGCGAAATTGAGGTAAGTGTTTGGTTTAACCTTGACTTCAGGGAATAGGAATCCCCAACTTCAATGCTATGTGAATTCGCATGTGTGTGGTGTATAGGCTAAGTGACGAGTATCTATGCACCACCAAATTGTCTGTTAAATATGATCCCTTCCCCGGTTTCTAATTATTTGCTTCCAGGCTTAATTGTTTCATGATCATTGAGGTTTATATGTCTATTTGGTTTCGTAAATTTATTTTTAAGTATTGCTTCAAGTATTTTGGAAGTGTTTTCTGTTTTTCTTGGTTTTGTTATGTTACATAAGGATTGAGCTGGATATCAGTGTTACGACATGTATATAATTTCCAGTTGGCTTCGTTATGAAATGATGACTGATGAAGTTTATGAGTTTTGCAGTATCTATTTACAATTGTTGATATAAAAATATTGTGAAAGTCTTGGCTTGAATTGTGAAAGTTTTATAAATAAATTGATATGATATGTCTGGTGGGAGCGGGTTGCACGCCGTAACAAGGAATGATAAGGGTGAACAGGTGGGATCGGGTTGCACGCCACAACAGGAGAAATAAGGGTGATATATATATATTGGGAGGAGCAATAAGGGTGGACAGGTAGAAGCGGGTTGCGAGCCGCAACAAGGAGCGATAAGGGTGAATATTTATGTTTTACTGATTTTCAAAAATAAGAATTTTGTAAAACTTCGATTTTATTAAAAAGGTTTTCATGCTGTGATTTCCATTATGATTTAAATTGAAACATGGAAAAATTGTGAAGTTGGTTATAATTGATATCTGAAGAGAGTTATCCGAGCGGTTTCTTTTACTTACTATTGCAAGTTATTGGTTATCGAGTTCAATATTATTGTTTCTTTTTGCTTTATTATATATATTGTTTACATGTTATGTAGTCACTACGACAAAAAAGGGGCTTTAGCGGCAATAAAAAGGGCATTGGCAGCAATAACAATAGTTGTTGTATCTTTTACTAGCCATTGATGTTTAGCCGTTGAAATCAGTGTCGGCAAAGCCTTTAGCGGCGTTTCTCACAAAAGCTGGTAAAATGTCTGACTTATTGCCGCTAAAAATCACTTGCTTTAACGGTAATTGTTTGCGACAATTATGATGGCTTCTAAATCCAATCTATATTAGCTATTAGTGCTCTTTTTATGTCCATTTTTATAGCCGCTAAATTCAAAACGATTGTCGCTAAAGGTTCATACATTTAGCGGTAATTGTTTTGTGGCAATTAGAATGGCTATAATATTTCTTATGAAAACGTATTAGTATCCATTTTAATGGCTTATAAATTCAATTAAATTGTCACTAAAAATCATGTTTAACAACAATTATAATGGCTATAATATCTTATGTAGAAACATCATAATTTTCCATTTTATCATTTATTTGTATAACCTGTATATCCTGTTAAATTGACACTAAAAGTCACAAGCTATAACGACAATAGTTTAGCCACCATTAATAGTGGCTATTACATTCATTCAAAAAATGATCCACATAATAAACATAATAATATTGATTCATAAGAACATAATGTATCTCACTAAATCTTAACAAATAAAAGGAAGTACTAATCCAAAATAGTAATATTACAGTAACTTAAAAAATAAACTTATATTGTTCGAAGCAAATAGCTAATGTCATTATATAACTAATACAAACAAATAATAATCTTCAAATAATTTCTGCAACGATTCATCATATGGAAATCTTCTACCCGCTAAATTATCGATCATCAAATTGTATGACCTGAAATTATAAAATAACTATGTCAATAGATGAAATATAATTTATCGAGCAAATATTGACCCAAGCCAAAGTTGTTTTACTGTATAATGAACGTTCCATTTTTTCTATAGAATAAGACATAACAAACATTACAAAGAAACTCCTGCTCTGTCATGGACAAGGGAAGTGCATATTATATTACTCTAACACTATGTTTAAACAACTGGTTTTCATTCCCGAGGTTGGATTTCATTCCCAGATTCCTTTTTGCACTAGTATTTCATTAGTTCATAGGATGGACAATAGATTATGGTCATACGGAAACCCAGATAGGAACGCTATCACTACTTTCATCCCATGCTAAGAAACAAAAATTAATGGTGAAAATCCACATGTTGTAGCTAAAGGATCAGATGTTTGTATGCTATTGCCCATAACAACTTGTTCTAGTGCTGCTACAGGTCTTGTTAACGCTACTGTAGTTAGGAGTTAGCAGGTTTTGAATAATGCAAAAGTACCTGTGGTTTATCGAAATTTTAACTAGGACTAGTATAACTATAGATGCTGAGCAATACGCTAATGCATCTGGAACTGATCATTAGGAACTTGAACAATCTAAGATACATCTATCAACATATGGGAAGGTGAAAAGAGCTGTGCATGTACTTGACGCTCCAACTCCTAATGGGAATCGAGCTCAATCATCTCCTGAAGCTACTACTGCTTTGAAGGATCGTGAGGAAACATATGGTACAAAGGTTTTGGAATTTTCTACTGAGATTATTGTTCAACAATAGTCGGTGCATTTACATGATAAGCCAGCTATTGTACTTGCTGAATTGTTTGAAAAGCAACCACGCTCTAAAGCTACAACTTTGAATAAGGGTTCTCTGGTTTGCGAGGGGGAAAAACTGGTCTCTAAAGGCCCTACTATTGATCGTGTTGCACGTGCTGAACTAGTTGAAAAACAGCATGCTTTAAATCTATTGGTGTACATGATAAGAGCCAAGAACTTCAATGTGTTGATGTTTTGGATAGTGTAGTTGTTGCATGTGATAAGGCAATGCTTAAACAGACTAAGAACTGTTCAAATAGTCCATCTGATCAGGCCACACTACTAGAAATCCGGCAAAAAGCGACCAAAAATTGGTCTATCAAAAAAAGCGACCAAAGTTGGTCGCTAAATTGGATAAATAATTAAAAAATAATTGTAAATAAATTAGCGACCAAAGTTAGTCGCTCCTTGGTCGATAATGTGGTCAAAATGTTGACCGGACTAGTCAAACTTGCTTGGTCAAAGAAATAGTAAAATTAGTGGCGACTCAGTTATAAAATTTTTAATAATTATATTATTTTTTAAAAAAATTATAAATTTTAAATAAATAAAATTTCATATTAGCGACCAAAGTTGGTCACTTATGGTACTGGAAGAAAAAAGAGACGAACTTTGATCGCTAATCTGGGACCCAGATATAAATTTTATTAATTATATTATTATTTAAAAAAAATTATAAAATATAAATAATTATAATTTAAAGTTCGCGACCAAAGTTGGTCGCTTAATAAATGGGAAGCAGTTAGAGACCAATTTTGGTCGCTAATCTGGGACCCAATTCTAACGTTTAACAATTATGTTATTATTTTAAATATTTTAAAATATAAAATAAATCGGATTTATATTTAGCGACCAACTTTGGTAGCTAATTTTTATTTCTATATAAAAAGCGAACAAAGTTGGTCTCTTTTTAGGTCAACATTGATCAAAATTAAATATCCTACTATCTAAATAATATAAATATAATCCGTTAACACTTTTGTAATACAAGAGATGAATACACTAAAATATACTCTAACATGCTATATATGTAGTTAAAATTATACAACGAAGCGTGTTATATATATATATATATATATAGAGAGAGAGAGAGAGAGACATACACTTCACTATAATACTATAACGTATATATAACTCAACGATGCATCTAAGTAGGTTATACAGTATCATATACTATTACCCGGCCCTCTGTTACTAGCAGTTCATGTATATATATATATATATGCACACACACACACACACACACACACACACACTTCACTATAATGCTATAACGTATATATAATTCAACGATGCATCTGAGTAGGTTATACAGTATCATATACTATAACCCGACCCTGTGTTACTAGCAGTTCATGTATATATATATATATATATGCACACACACACACAAACACTTCACTATAACACTATAACGTATATATAATTCAACGTTGCATCTGAGTAGGTTATACAGTCTCATATACTATAACCCGACCGTATGTTACTAGCACTTCATCTATATATATATACACACACACACACACAGACACTTCATCGTAATACTATAACGTATATATAATTCAACGATGCATCTGAGTAGGTTATGCAGTATGATATACTATAACCCGACCTTGTGTTACTAGCCGTCTTCATGCATATATATATATATATATGTATATATACACACACACACACACACACACACACACACACACTTCACTGTAATACTATAACGTATATATAATTCAACGATGTGTCTGAGTAAGTTATACAGTACCATATACTATAACCCGACCATGTGTTACTAGCACTTCATGTATGTATATATATACACACACACACACTTCACTGTAATACTATAATGTATATATAATTCAATGATGCATCTGAGTAGGTTATACAGTATCATATACTATAACCCGACCCTGTGTTACTAGCACTTCATGTATATATATACACACATACACACACAAACGCTTCATTGTAATACTATAACGTATATATAATTCAACGATGCATCTGAGTAGGTTATACAGTGTCATATACTATAACCCGACCTTGTGTTACTAGCACTTCATGTATATCTATACACACACACACACTTCACTGTAACACCATAATGTATATATAATTCAATGATGCATCTGAGTAGGTTATACAGTATCATATACTATAACCCGACCTTGTGTTACTAGCACTTCATGTATATCTATACACACACACACACTTCACTGTAACACCATAATGTATATATAATTCAATGATGCATCTGAGTAGGTTATACAGTGTCATATACTATAACCCGACCCTGTGTTACTAGCACTTCATGTATATATATACACACAAACACATGCATCGTTGAATTATAGTAGATGATACTGAGTGTGTGTTATATATACACACGCACTAAGATATATTATAATAAGTTATATATACGTTATAGTATTACAGTGAAGTGTCTGTGTGTGTCTATAT